>CM063110.1:38575100-38641785 GCA_031841125.1 Acanthococcus lagerstroemiae | reverse complement strand
CGAGTCGGTTTTGTGGTACAGGGTGTGTCAAAATAGTAGACCTGTTTTTAAACGCTTTCACCATGTGGCACACTGATGCGTAGGCAATTCTTTTTCCATGAAAATATTCGGGTATGTGCGCCATTAGTAAGCATGAGAGCATACTCTGTGGTTTCTGTGGAGAAAATTCTAAAAAACATGTTGTGGCGACTCAGCGCGCATTTCAAAAATAGTTCAAACTGAAAAGACATGATCTCGTTCCCTCTCCAAAGGCAGTCCTGCCGCGCTTCTTCTCCCCTCTTTGAACGTTACTCGTGCTGCCCTTGAGTAGAATATTCTCCGTCCACCGCTTGATTGTCTTAGGAGAGGGAACGAGATCGTGTCTTTTCAGTTTAAAACTATTTCCGAAATGCGCGCTGAGTCGCTACAACACTGTTTTCTTTTAAAAAAAACGTTTCTACACAGAAACCGCGATGTTCTCCAGACCACAGAGCCAGGCTTACTAAATGGCATTCATAACTGAATATTTTTCATGGAAAAAAATTGCCTATGCATCAGTGTTGCCACATGGTAAGCGTTTAAAAACAGATCAACTGTTTTGGCACACCCTGTACATCTCAGTCCCTCGCCAGGAATTTTCGACCCAATCTGAGAAATTTACTAGTCGTGCTTCTGGTCCCCTCCTTCCCTCCCTGAGCTCTGATTCTTCTGCTTGTTAGGGACATTGCTTTTTTGATAATACTCGACATAACCTGCCGCTTTTGAGTTTGAGGTGATCTCCGTGTGTCGCATTTTCGTATCCTCGATGCACTGACAGTTACAGGTAATTATCTCCAGTATTGGGATCTATTTAAGCGTATATTGCCAGTGGATGCATTCTATAAAAAATCTTGTGGTGTTTAATGTCCCTTCACTCAACGATGTACACGTTGGTATGAAGCACGAAATCAATTTTTCCATTACACTGCTGTGGTCACCTTGGTGGACTGTACTGGGCGGCCGATCGCACAGTCTTTAACGCTAGATTGATTCTTCGACGAGAGCTATTGAAAGAAACGTGTCACGGTTTATTTTATTGTTTGTCCACTGACGAGAGAAAAGAAGCCGAGAATAAACTGCAGGACTGCAGCGCAGAAAAAAAAACGAATTCCGTAATACTCGTATTATGTGAGCTGAAAAAGAAAGGCGTCATTAAAAGGTTTATGAAACACCCAAGCTAACCCATAGACGCACTCTTTCAAGTATACGGGGTGCCCCTACTTTTTTATATTGATCAGGCTAGCATTCATAATGCATGTTGACTCGATCTCGGAAATTGCGGACACTCCGTAGGTACTATTTGTTTCTCAGTTTAAATTAATTTCGTATCAAGTTTTATCGTCCCCTATTACATGTATAATATTGGATGTTTTATTGGGGCGTTAATCAAATTTTTATGATTGATTGTGTCTGTGTCGAAAATGTCCGCAGTGCGATTAACATGTGGATCATTCGGTAGTCGAATTAGGTAATGTGGAAATATTCAGCGAAAGTTACAATATATTCCGGGGCGTACTGATAGGAGGGATGTGCCCCCCCCATAAGAATTTTTGACTCAGCAGTTGAGAAAATTTACTATTTCAGTCAGGCGAAGTTGAGCAAATTTCAGTAAGTTAGAAAAATTAAACAAGTCAAAAGGTGTTTTTATTTCCTTTTGCTTGGTACTTGGGAATGTTGAGTTGAGAAGTTGAGAAAAGTCAACAAGTCGAAAGTTTTTTTTTTTTGATACTTGGGAATTTGGAGTTGAGTCAGTTGAGAATTTCACAATTTTTACCCCTCCTCCTCAGGAAAAACTCTTAGGTACGTCCCCGAGTATATTATTATTTTTGTTGATCACGGAGCTTAACAGAGACATCTGTGATTTGTTGATTAGTTTGGGGTCCGACACATTTTTCGTAATTCCATGTTTGACTGGTACATACTCGTATGTGTACTGTGCTGGTCGATTGCTGCGAATCGTACGAATTCTTTCGAAGAACTTATTTTATACGTACTACTCCATCTGTATACAGTGCAATACTTACTTGAGTAGCTGAACTTCAGTTATGAACGAACTCAACGAACCATCCGAAGCTTCTAACGATGTTTGTTCCAAATATTTAACTGTAGCGTATGCTGTAAGGAAGAAGGTATCAAAGAACTATATCAATATATTGGTAGGAGTACAGTTTGAACTTGATGAGTTGATGACTTGTCGACTATTTCCGACAAGTTGCCCCTGTGGTCTCTCAGTCTTACAAAAATTACGCTCTTTCATGGTAATTCGAGTATCGAATTACTGATATGGTAGAATCAGTCCTTTGGCCAAAGATTTTAAGCGCCAAGAAATATCCTCCGCTCTTTGGGAGTAAAGGGCTTAGGGGGTTCCATTTTCAAAATTTTAAATCTATCGTAAACCTTAAACTCACTTCCTAAGAAAGTAAGATTACATGGACGTGAAAAAAAAAACAACAACAAGAAACCATGCTTTGCTACAATAACAATTTGAATGTCCGATTATTGATGAGGCAGATCCAGTCGTTTAGATTTTTCTATAAACACTCCAGTTTATGATGAGTGCCAAATCATCCTTCGTTTGTCGAAAAGACTCGGGAGATTTTCATTTTCCAAATTTCAAATCTAGATTGAGTTGAATCATACCATTTAAGTAATCAAGGTTGCGTAAGCTTGGAAAACTCCTAAAAACCACGCTCTGCTTCCACAAGTAGTGATTTGAGTATGTTGATAAAACTTGAAACCGCGTCCCCCCCCCAGTCTGTCTTAAACATTTTAAATCTGTTAAAACATTTGTGTTAAAAATTATCATCTTCCTTTGAACGTATGATAGGTTGTCTATATGTATCCTTTGTCTTTCTATGAGGGTTGCGATCGGCCATGTTCGAAATTTCAAATGTATTTAAAGTTAAAAACCTATACCTGCGGTACAACCTCGACAGAAGCAGGCATCTTGAGTTTGAAAAGTCAGATTACAGTTTTCGAGTGCATCTTATGCAGCAGACTATGAAGAGCGTTCAAATCAGAAAAATACTGAGATTTTTCAGTATAAAATATGGAAAACTCGAGTTTTGATAGTTTTGAGAAAAATTCCTTCTATTTTTGAAAAGCGATTTATAGGTTTTTAAGTTTCCTGAATCTGTCTTTGTAGATGATTCTTAAATATGGCTTACTACGGTGCTTCTGGAGAGGACTGAAAGATTAGGATAGCCACTTTCTGGAAAACCGGGAAAAGTCAGGGAAATCAGTCTGGAATAGTCAGGAAAAAGTCAGAGAATTGCTATAATTTTGATCAAAAATGAGAATTTAAGAACATACTATTTTTCGAGAATAAATGTCGGCATAAAGGATAATGATTTATTTCTTTTACAAAGTATTCTCCAAATTGTGTACAACACTAGCTGAAAAAAAAATAACAGGGACAATTTGGAAAATTGGTCTGGAAATTCGGGAAAGTCAATTAAAATCATTTTAAGACAAACTTGGAGTATGAATTTTGCATCTGTTTCCGAAAAAATAATTTTAAAATCAGATTCAGTAGCCTCAAAAACCTGTAAATCAAGTACTTAATCGAAAATCTTCAAAATTTGATTCGAACCTTTTTACGTGTCATTCCAGATAGTCAGATCTCAGAAATAATGTCAAAATTGAATTCAGTGATTTTACAAATCTGAAACTGATCATTAGTTTCCTTGGTCTTTTTTTTTTGTTGTTGTTGCCAACTTAGGGATGGGATACTATCCATATAGTCGTAACGGTTCGTATTTTATTTTCGAAGAATGTTGTATAAACTATTGAAAAAAACCGAACTTTTTTTCGTACTTTGTTAGAGACCGAAATGAAAACATTGAACATTGAAATGAAAATGCAAAAATGCCGTGTATTTTCCCGCAAGAAGGGTAAGGGGCGATTAGGTGCGAGTTAATATTATCCGACTAGGCTCAAATTTTGCACACATTAGTTTTGGGGGATGTAGAACCAATGAGAGAACAGACAATGAAAATATTGAAATCAGCAAAATGAGAGCTATCTTACTTTACATTTGGGTGAAACGAAAAAAGTTTCAAATGCCGTTGTTGAACTGGGCTAAAAACTTGCATTTCGGCTCAGAAATGAAGTTTACAAAATTTCATTGTAAAATATAAAAATTTTTCCGATCTAAGTTTTGCATTGGTTTTACGTATGTATTTTAGCCTTATTTTTAGGGTCGGCTACTCTGCAATCGTTTTTTCTTCTTTGAACTTTTTAGTCAGTAACTCAGAATGATCCGAGTCACAGACCAGTCCATTTGTGTGGTTTTCGGTAGTGTTCATTGATCGGTTAGCCATGTTCTCATTGATCTTGATCTTAGCTGGCGTGTTACTGCGCGACGGCAGTCTTCAGCCGTGTTCTTGCTGCGCGACTGCAGTCTGCAGTCGTGTTGTTAATAGAAATTTCCATGGAAATTTTTTTTATTTGGGTGTGATCAGGTTGAATTATTTAATTTTTTCTCTCGTCCTTTTTTTCTTCTTCGCTTCAATTTGAGTATCTATACGTTTCTCTGCCGATACTAGCAATGAAATGAGCTAAGGAGGACCGAGTGTTTACTGTTAACATAACAAACTTATATCAGGTCGATAATTATGTATGTATATATTAATTTTCATATAAAGCTATGTGTCGATTAGTGTCCATGTTGAAGTGTGAGTGAACTTGGTAAATTCTATAGATAGGGTGTGCCAATTCACAATTTCTTCCTTCTGTAGCCCATAGAGCCCTTTCAGTTGCTATGCCATCTTCAGTGGAGTGCCGTACTCCACTGAAGATGGCATAGCAACTGAAAGGGCTCTATGGGCTACAGAAGGAAGAAATTGTGAATTGGCACACGCTATATAGAAAATATCGATTTTTCAAGACTGTCGAGAGTCAAGATGCATGCTTTTTCGCCGACCCTCCTCGAGTAACGAGGTTACTTGTCATTTTTTAAACATTTTATTATGTACATAAGGATGAAAAATATAAAAGGCTTCGAGACAAAATTTAATATAAAAGGCCTGAAGACAGTTCAGGTTTGTTTAAAAACCCCATCCCTACACGCTCCGCGTATGTATCCCCTCCTAGTATCTGGAGCACTATGTATACGCTACGCCTCCATCTTCATCTTTTCATTCACCGTGCAACCTCAACCTTTGTCGCGGGCAGGTCCAATAATCATCCGCGACGTGTTCACTCGTCAACGGAAAAAGTAAGGATACAAGTGGCGGCTAACATATTTTTAGTGTACGAAGGCATAGGAAGGGGGAGTCAGCTGAACTGTTCATGAAGCGTTTTATGAAAATTTTCTGTTGTCTCTGTTGTGGTTCTGTTAAGAAAATAAAAATAACGCTGAAATATGTAGGTAAACGCTCTCAAAACTTCAGCCCCCTGGCAATCGAAAAAGAACACTTTAACCGTTTTCCTTGTACCTTCTTCTCTACACATTTGAAATTTTGGATATGGGGACCCCTCCCTCCGCCCTGAAGGACAAAAGAAACTTCATGGCTTTCCATCTGAAGCTGAAGTGCCGATAGCGAGATCTAAAAGGTTGAATCTGGTTCTATTTTCAAAGAGTTGAGGTTTTATGATTTCCAAAATTTTGTTACTTCAATCGACTCTACCTTTGACTAGACACGATGCCACATTTCTGTGGTTTTGTTCCCTCTCCTGCTGGGAGATACGGTGGAATTCTCTTTGTAACAGTTTATGTCACATATTATGTGTACGTGATGATCGTTTCTAATGTTTCGTTGCTCTCTGCTTCTTGTTACAGTACGGACAGCGGCTGGGATAACCCGTTCAGACCAGACGGAGATTTATCGAAAGAAGCCGACGAAATAGTGGAACTAATAAAAGAAGGAAAACCGATAACGCCGACCAATCCTTCGAAGCTGATAGAAGAAAATGGCGCGACCAAGACGACGGTCAACCCGAATTTCAGTGGCAACAAAGCGAATGGCAGTGCGAACCTCGAAAATTCGGTCGGTGGCGTTGAGGTGCAACGGGGCACCATCGCCACCCCGACCGACGGCTCACAAGTCGAACATGTAGTCATTAAGAAGAAACCAAAATGCAAGTGTTGCGTTATTCAGTAAGCAGGAAAAAAAAGTGAAAAATTAGAATTCTTGAGAACAAATTGAAGAAATCGCGTTCAAGTATTATTTTACGTTTTAGCGTTCGTTATTCTATGTACGACTTATGTTGACCATGATTATGATGATGAGGATGATGACTTCTTTTTAAATAATCCCGACCTTTTGCTGAATGATGAGAACATACGTTACCATATAATGTGTCATGAAAACAGAACGCTCACGGCGCGTCGAAAATAGAAAAATAATCCTCGTTTTATGTTTTTTTTGTATAATTTATTTTTTCTTATTGAAAATTATTTAACGCTTGAAGTCGATTTTCAGTTTTATTTTGTTTTGTTTTTGTCTCTTTTTTTTTTTTTTTGTAAGTCTGATTACAATTTTAAATTGTTTGTCTGGTGCAGTTCCTATATGAGTGATATTTGAGGATGTTTATTTATTTATCAGTTTTTTTTCCTTTTTTTTTCCTCTGTAGGTAATGAGTATATAACAGAATTCATACCTGTAAATTCGTTGTATTATAAATGTTTACGTATTTATAAATTAATAATACGAGAGGAAATTGCAATGTCTGTTTTTGTTCTAGGAATACGCCAAAATCTCTAAAAAAGCTTTTTTTTTTTTTTTTAATATTTGGAAGTTTGGAAGTTTGAGTCTTATTTTGCGACTGTAACTTTGTACGGCTTCATTCGATTTAGGCGTTTATATACGAGACACGAGACGAGTATGTTGCCTACACGACCAATACGAAGGATACAATATGTACGTGTCAGTATTTTGCTGGTTTTTTCTCACGTGCTGGAGCGAAAAGTTGTTCTTTTTTCTTCGATTTATGTTCGTTTTCTTTGTGCCTTTTTATTTAATTTTAATCAGTGGAGTGTGAACTATAATATAAAAACGTTTACGCAGACAGCCTTTGTAGCGTCATCTCGCGGCTCGATATTGCAGCGAATTCGTGTCGCGCATGTATATAACATTTTGTAATTTTATATATCGAATTGTAACACGGAGATTTCTTACCTACGTACTATGTGATCGTGTAAACTGCATTTTCCCCCTTCCCGACCAGGCGAATGTGGAGAATGAAAACTGTGTTCAAGGGATCTAAAAAATCGTACGGGACACTTGAAGGATGATCCACCCCTACCCACGAGATTGAGTCGACACATGAGTGGAGAGATCTACAAGTAGGATGGTATACTTTCTCCTCGAGTGGAAAAATGTTCGCTTTGGAGCATAGGACTTTGCACGAATAGGTATTAAATTGTGAAGGCTGTTTTTGGCAGGGTTACGAAGCTTACATGGAAGCTGAAGCCGAAGCCTACGTCAACGCCAAAATTTGGGTTTCCTCATCTTCCGAGCCGATATAAAGTGCCCCGGCTTATATGGAGAGAAATGAAACTGGTTATAGTTTACGGCGATAAGAATTACAAACGTAGATAGTGTACACGTATAGCCTTTCTGAAAATTTGAAAGGCTGTACAAGTGTCCAAAGTTCGGAAATTTTCTCAAAGGTAAGCAGACAGCGAAGTCTGGTGGCAGAACTTGCAACAATCAAGCTATGGCAAGAAAGATTAATCAATCACTTCTATGAGAAATGTGCGGACGAAGATTCGATATTTTGAAATTAATAAAATCTACGGTTTCTCAAGGTAAATATTAATTGAGAACAGTTTTGTGCGTCTTGGATTACAGATGAAAAAGGTCTTCCAAAAAAAAATTGGTCGTTCAAATATTTGTGAAACGGCAGTGATTCTGCCCCCCCCCCCCCCCGTGTAAAATATCGAAATCGATTGGTCATGGAAGCCATGAGGCATGGAAAGTCATGTTTTTTCTTAATTGGAGTTACGATTTTTTGATTTAGTAAAACTTATAATTCGGACTCTGAGCCTTCTGTCTCTAGAACTCCATTTTTAACTGGGTTAAAACTGTGTTTCATGAATAGAAAAAATAAATAGTTATAAATAACCTGTATGGGTCAAAAATTGGCAACTTTGAGAGACAGTTATTGAAGATACATATTTGTACCACCCCCCTCCACCAGGCTTTTGTTAGAATTTGTTTATGGAGGAAGTTTTCAAATACGAGGAGTAGGTAAATTTTTTGAAATTTCAACATGTATATTTGAGTGGAAAAGAGTATTTTATCCGATCACAGAAGGATTGACATCCTCCCAACCATCTATGCATAGGCATTAATACCTGAAAATCTTGTTTCAGTCCTAAGTCTATCCAACCTCGCGTACAGTGAATACGGGTGGGGTTGTGGGTGTGAAGTACCCTGTATGTAAAACTGATTCAGATTATCGAGTTGAGGAACGAGATCATCTTGTTTCACTTTTCTAAAATTTTCCACATAAGCGTAGAAAAGTGATAGAAGTCTTATTTACGTGGTTGTTATGGTTATGTTTTTGTAGCAGCTAATGAATGAAAGTGGTTTCCCGTTCGAAACATGTGTCTTTGTGTGTGTTTTTGTAATCACAATTTTTGTAAATCCGTTTGCTTAGTAAATCGTTTAATTACCTTCATCGAAGATGATGATTTATTAGCATTTTCATTTCTACAGCGCGCGAAAGTGAATAAAAAACAAAACGTGCAAACATTTTTTGTATTTCATCTTTTAAGCTCTCCGCCAAACTCTGTCCTCATTCAGTTTTTGTAATTTTCTTTTTCTATTTTGATATACGCAATTTTTGTAGAATGGAATGGTCTGCCGTTGGCAAAAGTTCACTTTTATAAACTTTTTATACGAATGCCCGTATTGGTTTTATCCGAGCTCGGTAGTATTCAAATCGTAATTGTTTTGTAGATGTGCACCGAAGTATCGCATCCGAACCTCATTTTGAGTGTCTTCCAGCAATTACTTTGCAATTTTCACGTCGTGCTGAGATCACCGCGAATCTCTCGTATTTATCTCGCCCTCTCCCTCATCTTTGTATTTTTGTTAAGTTTTGAAACGAGAGAGACGTTCTCGGTCATGTACATAGAATCAAAAGTTGCAAGTGCGTTCGATTGGTGTCCAACATCACATTTTTATTTTTCTATGTTGAGCGAGTCGCTGACTCGTCAAGCGGGATTTTAAGGGTGCATATCCAATATGTCCAAAAAAAGGGACTTACTAAGGTTCCTTTTTTTGTAAAACCGATGACGCGGTAGGCCTGAACCCCGTACTGGGTACCGATTCAATCGTCTTCGTTTTTGTAAAATTTTGTCTGTGTTTGTTGTCATTTGAATGTTTGAAATGCTAAAATAAGATAAACATCCCATAGTTGATCTGTGTCGGGAGAAAAAGATGAACTCCAGATTGATAAATTTAATTAATGTAGTGTTGGGTGTTGCACATTTTAACGCGATTTGAAATCTCATGGTCCACCGATCGGTATTGACGTGAAATTTAATTTCTCCAAACGAAATTATTAAAAGTTACTAGCATCAATATTATTATGGCCTGCGACCCAAGTTGTTCATTTTTACCCTGAAACAAAAAGAGCATGTTCGGCTCTGTCCATTTTAAAATGTCACCTGTCCAAATGAAATTATGTACCTCATTATACCAACACCAGCTTGAGGAGCTCTATTTTTATTAATATCGAATTTACATTTTTCGAATAGAACTTGCTAGCTTTTACACTCTTACACTGCACATGTATTGTAATTTTAAATAGTACATTCCTTTTTTTTTTCTCTCTTCTTTGTTTTTAATCAACCAACCAATATTTATTCCTCATTTACATGAGCGATACTCGAATTTAATCGAAGATATTTATGAAATACTTATTGTACCCAAGTAGGTTTATGATAAAAATATTATTTAGGACACGTTTGAGTGTAAAAATTATACCTATATACATTTTTTTCTCCGGCAACTTCTGTATTATTAATTTACATAGAAAATTGAGTTTTGTAATAATTAAGAATGTAAATAATATAAATATCATTAAATTTTTATTATTTATTTTATTGCTTGTGTCTTTCTTGGTGCCACAGTGCGCTTGAATTGATCATAGTATCGATGGAGTTTATGTCGAAGTAGATAGATCAGACAAAAAAATGGAGTCATGTCTTGATTCACTGATTACAATACACTCAGCTTCGCATCGAGAGTGTTACTTTTACAGGATGTCCTGAGTTTCAACAACCCTGTTATACTAGAGACCTATAACAATACAAATGCGGAAACCTGCCATTTTTGTATTCAGCCGTGCCCGTGGATGCCGAATCTGACTATGCGGAGCATACCACGTAGTGAATTCGGCATCAACGGGCGCTATTGAATACAAAATGGCAGGTTTCCGCACTCGTATTGTTATAGCGCTTCTAGATAGGAAACTACAATCGTCCGCCATTTTGAATCCAACCGCGCCCGTCGATGCCGAATTGACTACGCAGTACGCTCCGCATAGTCGGATTCGGCATCCACGGGTACGGTTGAAGGCAAAATGGCGGCTGATCGTACTTACACTGCCAACTTGTATGGCGAACAACCGATACAAGCAACAGCAATAAGGGTTTTACCTCTAAGGCGGTCGCCCACCTGCCCACCTGACGTTCTTATCAACTTTGTAGGCAGTTTAACATTTGGCTCTTAAAGAGAAAAAGAACGCTACTTTCTCAAAAATTATCGAGTTTCACAGGAAATGAAGAGAAACAAAGTTGAAGTCCTTGTAATTTCCTTTCAGCTGACACATATTTCATATCTTCTGGTTGAATTATTTTTCTTCCATAACGCTGTGTGTTAAATGTTATCAACTTTGTAGGCAAATGATAGGCCACCGCCTTAGAGGGGAAAGCCTTATATCACTATGGTCTCAGGCTGATCACGTCCGCCTGACAAACTAATAAAATCAAATTAGATTGACTTTGCTCGTTTTTGTTTTAGAATGTTGTATGCGTGCGTTAGATATGATTCTTAGGTTCTTACTATAGCGCATGAATGTTGAAGATTTGTTTATTCCTGATTATAAAGTGGCTCTGATATGGAAGGCCGCTATAAATCTCTTGGGGGGGGGGGTGACTCAGCGAAAAATACCGATTAAAATATAAAAAATACATTTTAATCGAAACCTGAAGAAAGTGCTCACTTTCCAAGTTTGCTGATTGTTTATTCGAATTTGCGGAGCGCCGACTGGAAACATGAGCATGACTGCATGCCAAAAGGTGGGACATCCACCCTCTCAGTCACCTAAGACCCTGTTTATGTGGTCAGCAGTGGCGTCCATCTCCCCACCCACCCAGTGGTCGTTAATTGAAGTCAACGATCCTGGTTACTCAATAAAAATCTCGCGACAAAAATATTTTTCAATAACGCTATATAGCAGGCACTGGATAAGAAACACCCATAGTACACGGTGTACAAGTTGGCAAATCCATAGAGAATGAATATATCCGGTTATTTCATGCAGAAAACGATGGTATTCTCCATCGATTCATGCTGCATATAGTACATATACTCGTACCTTCTAAAATACCGACATTCTGTAAATTCATGCCTCAAAAACTGTTCCCATTATTTAATAGCTTTCTTCAACAAACCTATACATTGCGAGTCAAACAGGTTGATCCTGTTCCTAATTACACATGGATATCAAAAGGAAAGTAAAAAAGGAAAACAACGAAAACTTGCCGCGTCTGTGTCCTATGGTGAGAGGTGTCTAAAACGAAAGACTACTCGGGAGACTTCTTCAGCATTTGTTGGATCTCAGTCAATGGCCTACCCCTTGTCTCTGGCACTATTAAATACACGAAACACATGCCTGTCACACTCACTGCCGCGAACAAGGTGAAATTCACGTAAAACCCTCATAATCCTCAGCCACCAACAGGAACATCTTTGCGGTCAGGAAGCCAACTAAGGAATGCACTATGACGGCAAGTGAGCCTCCAATCGCCTTGGATGTTCTGGGCAACAATTCACCCCGCATGGTGAAGAATATAGGCTGTATTCCCATCGAGTAGACCATCGAGTGTAGCGTGATGGTAGAGAAAATACACCACGAGAAGTACATGGCACTGAGACGGATCGAACGTCTGCACGTAGAATAGAACGGTGGTGCCGGTGTGTATAGAGGCCGCGAACAATAAAGAACTTATGAGATTCGTTTTTCTGTTCATGTTCTCCATCACGAACAAATAAGCGCAAGCAGAGGCGAGCTGCAGCGCCCCAAACAGAATAGTGAACTCGTTCGGCGTGAATAATACGCTTTTGGTGAATACCTATAATCGAGGCAAATGCGTTGACTGAAGCGAAGCCACTGCCCATCGTGAGCATGCATAAGGCTAGTATTTTGACTATGATATGGTCTTGCGGTACAACGGAGTGGTCACTAACCAGCTTTCTGTCGCAGTCATCGCTTATGTGCTGTCGCAGATTTTCGAACTCCTCGCACGTTTCCTTCGTGACTTGATGGCTGTCGCCTTTCAGCCAGCTGAAATTTTTCAGCGCTTGTTCATACTTGCCTTTAGTTATCAAAAACTGCGCCGTCTCCGTTGACACCAGTACCTACACTGCCGAGGGCGAAAAAGCCGACGGCCGTGTTCACTATGGCCACTGAATTCGTAAAAACTGTAAGCCAAGGAAGTAAGACGCCTTGGTAAGTTCACTTAATGTATGTATGAAACTTGAGAAACCTGTACGTTTTGTTAGAAAAGGTGTCTTGTGACGGGAGGGGGAAGGGGGTGGTTCCGGTTTGAAACCTGGGGAAACCGGTAGCTGCAGATCTGTTCCAGGTTTCACTACGAGATTTGGCCAAATAGATCGAGAAATTTACAGTCAAGAGATGAAGGATAGGCCATTCAGTAGGTAGACAGACATGCAGCTCTCTTATCTCAAAATGTTTATATGTCGTGTTCCGTTATCTGTCTGTTTTCTAGGTCTATTAAACTCTGTTCCGCTAATTTTTCTATGTACCTATATCTCGTTTCATTTTGTCTGTTATTAGTCTGTTTATCTTTTTACCGACTCTGGTGTACTAGAGAAATCCGGCTTCAGTCTTCACAGCAGACCTGTAGCATCTAAATACCCCCGCCCCTCTCTGTTAAACTGACAGTTTGCTCTCAAGAAGGTTTCATTTTCCAAATTCAAACAAAATAATCTAAGTAGGTAACTTTTTTTTGCTTGAGAGGTTAAAATGATTATCTTCCCTCCTCCACCATGAAAAGTGGTCACGTCATGTGGCTCCTTTGCGGTCTCTGGGAGGAAAGAAACTGCCAGCTCCTGGTTAGCAGACAGCCAGAGTTGGTTCGTCAGACAGAAAGACAGACCAACTGATAGACAGTTGGGAAGTAAAGCTCACTATATTGGGCAGGGGTCGGGCCATTGGGCCATGGGAGCGTAGCAACTGCCAACTAGTGGGTTCGTCGTGGAGCGGCCAGAACGTTGAGACTTAAGACAGTAGATGAATACATTATTGATTATACATGATGTGTTTACTTCAAAGTAGATGGATAAGTAGGTATAGTTTATTGGCAAATTCTGGTATCCGATATAATAGATGTGGCCGCATATCCGCGTTTGTAGTGCCCACTCGGTGTAAATGTCTTTAGCCCGGTGTAATATTTGCAATGTGGTAACACTGTGTACCTATCTTATCACTTTAACGTTTTCAAGAAGAAACTATGTTCCTTTGGTTGTAATATATACCTACATCATTTTATTCGCGATTTACAATGTTTCTTTTCTGTTTCAGTGTCATATCGACGTTGCACTTTAAATTTTCGAACTCACGTTTTTATTCCATATAGTTTCATTCATTAGGTAATGCTATATGTTCTTAACATTATCGAAAGTTCTTTCGTATCATCTACCGGTTCATTTCGATTCGTTTTAATTGCTATTGTTTGTTATGACTCCTCCGCCGACGAATAATGGAAATGGAATGGCTAACCAGTCCACTTCGGGTGAGTCTTTTGCTAATTCTTACTCTTTCAATACCCTCTCTGCAAAAACTCTTGTCTGAATTGCCAATTTCAAGTTTGATCCGTACAACCCGGCCAAGGACATTTGGATTGGAAGTAGTTGCACTTTACACCCGGCTAGGAGTCGCATCTGTTTTATAATGACTGCTAAGTTCTCCGTAGGACCTGGCAAATTATTTTCGAATTTCGATATCCAGTTAATTAGACCAACAACAGGCAAAACAGACATCAGGTAGGAGACTCTAAAAATATACAATAGGTACTTACCACAATTCACAAGAGTTAACGCAAAATTGCCTCATTTTTTAAATCAATGTCTTAAACTCCAGCTTCCAGACCGCTACTGAGGCCATTCACAATCAGTCAGAAAACATCTCATTTAAATAAAACGGCTACTGGGTTGGGACTTGCTAGATCTGGGACAGAGTTTTCAGATTGGTTGCGAAATCACTCTACAGTGGCAGTCTATATTAGGAGGCTCTTATTTGCATCACCTTACGCGGCTCTTGATGCTAGAAGTGGCCAAAACGTATTTCGATTAGCATAGTCTATCATTTAGTTGATATTGAATCTTTATGAAAGAAGAAATGATTATCAATCCTAACTAAAATGCAACGCGACTATTTTTTTGCGGTGGACCGCTCAACAGGTATAAAACTAGACCGAGTTCGACTTTGTTGAATAAATTATACTTACTGACAGAAAATTGAGGCATTTTTCCAGAATTGGGGGAAAAGAGGACGGCGATGGAAGTTAGAAGTTCTTAATCCCTGATATTAATATTAATTGTACTGTAGGTACCTAGCTACTTTTACGAGTATTACCTAATTCTACTCGTAATTTGTTCGGTAATCAATATGGAACAAATATCCGGGATGATAAGTTATTTTACAATTATCTGTGGAATTAAAAGATCTAATGTATTGAAATGAGTAGGTATATTTTGTTAAAAACCTTCATCTCAAATTGTCTGGTTCCATTTCTACAAAATAAACTGTAAACTGCAGCGATATCTGGAGCACAGTGTTGAAGACGTTACAGTACCTGGAATAAGCACCATATGTCTGGTGGAAGACCTCCTTGTTTGTTAACATGGCTGCTGATATTAATAAAATGACAGATTCATGTGAAATTAAGTTCGCCGAGATGAAAGAACTATACCTACAAATACATTCGCAGGCTTTCAATTTGAAAAACTCGAGACTATGGTATATACTTAGGTACTTAGATAATTTTGCACCCTGTCAACATAACTTCAATTGGAATTCGTGGTAAGTAATTATACTGCTATAATAGAGGCCACAATGTCTTACAAACTCAACTGGTGATTCCCTTCACTTCGCAGAATAACTTAAAATCGCTTCTGCGTATACTTAGGTACCTAAAGTTCTAAAGATACGTAGAGGCAGAAACAGATAGGATATATAAGAACTTCGTTGTTGAATCAATTTATGATATTTTATTAAGCTTTAGATAGCTATTGTATTGTTGTAACGAAGATAAAGAAATGTTGCAAATTATAATTCTTATGTCCATATTCTATAAATACCTATCTCTTGTTAAGTAGGTACCTACATAATTGAAAAAATCCATCCGGCCTCTTGATGTAGGCCCAAAATTTTAATTTCCCACCCAAGAAGAGCGAAATTTTTGACCTTCAAAATCGATTTTAACATCAATAAAATGATGACGAGTATCTACACTGCATGCAGATACATTGGTACATGGATATGTCTCATAGTTACTGAACTTGTGACCATGAAGAGCTAAAATTTATACTGATTGGCTGTACGCAATACGCACAACTGAGCTGAACTGTGAACTAAACTGGAATCAAGTTCGGTGTTGGTCGGATAAACGTGACATTGATTTTAGGACGAGCCAACAGACATAATTTTATCCATGTTAAACTTTTAAGTTTTAAGCATTGCAAATTAATCAGCTGTAGACTGCAGCCGCACCGCAAAGATCAAGATCAATGAGCACATGGCTAGAAGGGAAAATAATTTCATTGGAAATGTTGATCACTGATCTGAATTGTGACCATGAAGAGCTAAATCATACTGATTGGCTTCACGCAAAACGCACAACGGAACTGAAAGTGGAATCAAGTTCAGTGTCGGTTGGAAATGGAATGAGGGCCAGCCAATGCCAACTAGTTAGCTAACCAGAAAAATCATTTTTTTAAAAACATGGATAAAAAATGTGTACATCAAACATCATTGAGTATTCCGTCAGCTCTTACTTAGTAAATATTGTAAAAATTGCTTTTTTTTTTTTTTTTTTTTACTTTGCACCGACCTAGTACCAGGTTGGCATTTCTTAAAGAAAATGTCCATTTGGATTCAGTTTATTTAGTTGAAATTTTGAACATTAGTCGGCAAAAACCGTTGAGTTTTTTTTTTTTTTTTTTTTGCACAGAAAATATTTTAATTTTCTTCGGCTAATGCTTATGAGCGAATATGTACCCGATTAGCTAAACAGCTTTTAGTTTATTTTGTTTTTCTCAGGGTTGTTCGACATAAAAAAACAATATGACAATTAAGTTTTAGAAACTTTGTTATAATGAAAAAACCATTTATCGGTTTTGTCATGTGACAGAACTGAAATAACAAAACAAAAAATGAGCAAATGACAAAAAAACTTAGTTATAACATTTTGTCATTACGCGTTAGGTTTTCTTTTTTTTAGTCCTTATTAAATAATAAACAGAAATAAAAATCACGAGTTCTTCTTTGTTGTTCTCATAATAGAATAAATGGTAAAGATTATAATTTCATATTAATTGAACAGAAAGACAAGATATGACTTGAGCAGCTGGAAAGCAGCTGGACTTTTGTATGATTTCACGCAAGTCTGTCAAGTGCTAATTGATCAAGAAGGTTAAGGATGAGCCAGCTTATAGGTAGAAGAACCTTTTTCCTCCATCGCTTCATTCTCTTGTTATTGTTATGTAGTATTTTCCTTCTTGCTGTCTTACTTCTTTCATTCTTATCTTTTGCTCCTATTTTTACATTCAAAGGGAAATTCAGTCAGTAGTTGCTCTATTGTTATTTGTTAGTTTGTGTATTTTTTTCTCTTTCACATTCCTAATATGGTAATAATTTGAAGAACTTCCCTTGAAAACAATAAACAACCGAAGTTAGTTCTGACTTTTGAAACTTCAACTTAGCAATACATAGGTATAACTGCTGCTGTTCTGCTCTGGATGCTTTCACATTTCATGGGAAGCTCAAGCTCTTTAATTTTCAAAATTAATGCAGTTATTAACTACTATGCAACTTTCGTTGAATTAATCCTGGTAATTGGTGCAATTGGGTTGTATATAAAAATACCTGAAAATTGATAGGTATTGGCACTTTGATAAAATGACAAAATTTTGTTATGCGCTTATGACAAAACCATGAAAAAATAATAGCACTCCTGGTGAATGAATCAGAAACTAGTACGAAGCAGTACAGCTGCTTGCACGGCTGCAGCACCAACGGCGCAACGGCAACGCAGCACAGCAGCACAGGCTCTAGCACGCTAGCAGTCACCGCAGGGACAAACGACCGTGACGGCGTGACGTAATTAGAGCCGCATGTGCAAGTCCTACCTGAGACTTGAGGTCTATGATGACTGTGATTAGGAAACAACCCTTCATAATATATTTTGAAAATTTTACCCTTCCTGTTTTTACTCATGCGTCGTTGAACTTTTCCCTTATTTCACAACACGTATCGTAGTGTTTCAGCTTCTATCACTATTCCAGAAGTACGTGTGTATTATTTATCAGCCGCAGAAATGCGAACCGCGAAAACCATTCAAAATGATCTGGAAGTTGTGTAATTGGAGGTTCAAATTAACGGACACCGGCATTTGGTCACATTTCTAAACATGTTCCCAGAACTGACAGAAATCGGCAAATATTTTCACGAGATGTTCAGGTTTCGGTGGGATGAATACAGGTATAATTGATAAGGATTTTATCATTCGCTACGTTTCACATGTACCTACTTTCATTTTCAGCATTTCAAGTTATTGATGAAAAAAATTGTACGATTTCCTGTATTTAACACTATTCCCGTACACTGGCTGGAGATTTTTTCATTTTCTGGAGAAAATAATTCGATAGTATCCCTTTGAGCATGTGGTACCATGTGGAATTAATTTCGATGTCCAACATTTTATAAGAATCGTTAAACTTACCACTACACTACGAAGTGTTTTGTATTAACTTCTATATGAAAATACCGCGCAATTTTTTAATGGACCGCATTTGTAGTCGCCGGAGTACTACTTAAATACATGCAATTGGTGTTGCCGCAAGATTCATCTTAAAAAATGTTCGTTTTTAATAGGCGAAGCGGATCCTCATTAGTCGTGAACCCGACCAAGAGACGGAAAAAGGTAAAATTTCTTAACTCAAAATGAGCCCTCGTACAGCCTTTTACTCTCAATGATTTACATCTTCTTCATGTCGAGTATAATAATTTATACTATCTTCTGTATGTGAATCACAGTTTGCCGATGAAGAAGGTTTGATTTACAAGCCATTGGATTTCGAGATTTTCGGTAACATTTCGGCCTTCGGCATGTATGAGATTTCCAGACTAGCCGTGTTCGAAAAATTTCTCCGAAGAACCAGTTATTTGCATCTGCATCTTCAAGTGCTGGCTGATTCATCGGCCGAATGTACCTCTCCCACCGAAGTAGATGTTTTGCAGAGCAGAATTCAGCTCTCTGAAATTCCGGATGTTTCCAAGGTAAGCTGATTAAGTGTGTTTTGTCGTGTTTGATGAAGAAATGAACGCAAACGTATATAATTCTTTTTATACTGCCGTAGGTGGTTAAAATCGGCGTGCGAAGTATTTTCGAACTAATAAAAGGCAGCCGAGCTGAGTATCCAGATCTATGCGTAAAAGCTGTTAGTTCATTGTTAACCTTGTTAGAAGGCTTGGAACTGGAAGCACTCAGTGATGAACCAGCTGATATAATCAGTAAGCCGAATATACTTCCTTAAATATTATTTTAGGTGGTAGACTTAAACCGAAATTAAAGCTACTGATTTTCTATAGGTGATATATTCAACATACTGTTGAGTGTAGTCGATGAAAGTCTGAACGAAGAAACTGCCGAAAGACTCGAAAATGTCACCCGTCTGATCGAAATATCCTCCGCGTGTTTACTGAGTTTTGCTATTATTCGAGGAGATACTGGTAAAATGCTGAGGGCGATCAGCACAATTCTGATATCGAAGTTCTCCATGTCCCACACCATGGTTGTAAGTTCGCTGTCTGAAAATTCGACCGTGCTCTGTTACTGGTGTAGATTTGTGCATTTGAATTTATTTCTCCTGCAGCTTCCAAACGCGGTTATAGAATTGCAAAAAAGTGTTCAGAGTATTATTACCGGTAGGTTGAAGCATCCGAACTGGTTCACTCACGGAGTGTTGAAGGCTTCATGTATATCTTCATTTCGATTATTGCTCTCATCAGGTGAGTTGTTCCATTATAAAACTTTTTTCTATGGTCTGATAGTATCAGAAATGTATATTCTGAACTCGAGGATTTATTTGAACTTACTTTTTTCAGATGACATTGTGAAAGTGCCTTTGAAGATTAAAAACATAGCTTGTGATGGTTATTTTTTGTACGTTTACACTACCTACGGTTTGTACAAAGTTGGAACCGGATATAATGGGACCATTCCTCGACATATTTATGCTTTCAATCCGGCTTTTTTTGGTCAAGAAAACGGATGGATTGGGTACATGAAAGTGCGTTTTAGAGAACCCTCGTTTTTCTTTTTTCGAGACTTGAACATTGGAGTATCCAGCTCTGAGGTAGTAGATCTGATTTATACAATGTGTTTCAATTTTCAGAAAACATTGTACTTCGTTCTCATGAAACCGAAAGGAATCAATGAGATTTATTCTGTAAACACCACTACGCTAGAACTGAAAAATCTGATCAGGATTGACGAGTCCGCGGTGAACCTGAATAAAGGATTGCTGTTCGTGGATGGCGATTTCATGTGTGTTTTGTCATCTCCAAAAGAGGTTAGTCATCTGTTACGGGAAGTAGATCAAGTCCTGTATCTTCTCTCTTGATTCCCTGTTTCTCCAGGAGGAGCAGTGATGTTCATATGCAGAGAGACAACATGAAAACTTGAAAATGATATAAAAAGCAGATGAGAACTTCATATTGATATTAGAATTCCATATGATGGACTTCGAGAGCCTGAGACTCCTTAGGACTCATTCTGACTCTAAGAAGATTCATTGAGATGCTGTTATGACTCCCAATGCCCGTACAGATTTTGCTGAGACTCGGTTGGGACCAATTAAAAGTCATCAGATTCCATAAAAACTCATTCACACTCTGTGAAGATTTATTTTGACTATTATGATTTATTCATCCTCTGTTAAGACTTGTAGGATCCATTCAGACTAGGATAAGATTTGAGGTTCTTTCTGACTAGGTTAGGATGCATCCAAGCTATATTATGACTCGTTAAGATTGTTTTGAGACTTTCTGACTCGTTTGAGATGAATTCATATTTGATTGGGACTCACAATAATTCTGTGAAAACTTGTTCAAACTCTTCAGTTTCATTCTGACAGTCTGGATTCGCTGGAATGTGTTTAGACTGTTAAGACTCATTCGGAGGTTTGTAAAAAATCTTTTTAATTTTGTTCAGACTCATTTACGTTTTGGTAGGAGGTTAAACTAGACTCTTAAAATTCATTCAGAATCGGTGAAGATCTATACCTTCTGTGCTAAGATTCTTCTGAAGTTAATTTGATCTTAATTAAAACTCGTGGGTATTTGCTTCAACTCTGATATTTCATGCAGGCTTCAGTCTCATTCAGATGCATCTATATTTTGTGAAATTCCTCAGACTCATTAATGCTGTGTTCAGACTCTGTTGTTCTTCTTTGGAACTTGAAACTCATATAACTCGATCAAGACTCATTCATACTAGACGAGTATTATTCAAGCTCTGTTCAAACTCATTCGGCCTTTTATAGCTTTCATAAAATTTTTTCGTAAGTCGCTCCTATACCACTTTGTTACTGACTACGCGTTCCGCTTTAATACTTCTTGTTTTGCCTGCTGGTTGAAGAATACCAGGACTGGTAAGACAATATAGTCTCAAATTTTTGGAAGGAATTCAGAATCTATTCATTTTTTGGCTGTCTGTTCTGAAAAGAAATACTCGTGTAAAACTGTAATATTACATAAAATTGGAAATCTTACATTGCGTTTTCGTCCTCCCAAAGCAAGCTTATTTGAAATATCGTCGGCTTGCGACGGATTGTATTCGTTTGCAATTCAAATTATTCAGATTAGTTCATGTACAAATACCTCGCAGCTATTCACTTATTACTGTTTATTATTGTTTAACTTGCAGAATGTTCTGACTGTTCGTTACTTGGAGTTATGCGATAACAAAGTAATCATTTCGCCGGACGATCTGCACCTGCAACTCTCTGAGAAATACTTTAAACTGTTTGGACCTGCGTGTGGCAGCGAGGAAAAAATACTTTCGAGCAGTAATGTCGGCGTGCATGAAGAATTGGTCGCCTTCGCTTCGGGCAAAGAATTCTCGCTTTTACAAACTGCCAGTGGAAAGGTACGTTTGTTCTGTGATCATCTTAGGCAACTTGGCGTACATGTCTCACGCCGGGCATTGGTACGAGCCGCTAGATTTAGCTCAGACGCATAGAAATTGAATGGAAAATGAGGACGATTTCCCATGGCATGAATCCACTGCCTCACTTCTTTATACCCTTTCGTGGAATAAACCTAAGATGCTTGTCTGTATTTATCTTCCGAAGTTTTCCTTCAGCGTAGAGAAAGTATGAGGTGAGGCTGTCTAGTTTTTTAAAGCAATCCGGCATCGTAATAATATCGATTGTCCATCAGTCAAAAACGTTGCCCCAAGTTATCCGAAGCCGTAATTATTTCAGAAGCAAGTTTGAGTTTTGCTTCAAACTCCTGCTCTTTTGAGAGATTTTTTTCTCCTTATTTTTACTCTCGACCCGAGCCCTGGAATCCGCTCTTTTGAGCATTACCTCAGAGACATCGGGGAGGCTTTTAGGACTCTCTTAACCCTCTTCTCATCTTGCCGAAAAACCGGCCTAGGTCGAAATGTAGCGAGTTTTTACGTGGGCTCGAACACGGAACCTCCGGATTCCGAGATCAGAGCGCTATATACGCGGCCAACCAGACCTCATTTGATGAATAATTCTAATACGAAAAATTATGTCTTCACCCGGTATAACGATGCTCGACTTTTTTCAGTACACGTCCACGAATTATTATACTGCTTACATATTGCAGGTATTGTACAACAGCAAACTGGGAAACCAAAATCTGCGAGTGCCAGGCTCCCGAAATACTCAGTGTTGGGTCGAGCTCATATGTCCGAAAATGTCGATAGTGAAACAATGTATCATTGGTAATGAAGGATCGATTGGGCTGCTCGTGTATAATGATGGATCTGTCTACTTCATTGGCTTTGCTCGACGTGGCGAAGACGGCGAAAACGGTATCCGTTTATTGTAATACCGAAATTATTATATTTGTGGTTTCTATTGGTAGAATGGGGAGGGGGGGATTATAGTGGCCGGAGAGAAGTGAATCAGCACAGGCGATGACTTGACTGTATCAATTTTTGATTTACAAACAATTTTACTGCCCGAAAATTTGATTTGTATCAGTTTGGATAGGTATTAGAAAAGGGATCTAAATGTCCATCCGTGTTAGATCTTTTTTCGTTGACATTCTTAGTGCTCATCAGAATCCAGTGCTACGGCACAATTTAAGTTATTCGGTAATGCTTCTTGAAGAAATCGGAAACAGCCCCGGGTCAACATTCTAAATAAGAGACTGGCATTTTGAAAATAATAATAATAATAATAATAATTCGAGCTCTGGATATTTAAAACTAATACCTTACTTCGTGCGATTTTCAGCGTACAAATCAGAGTATCGAAGCTGTGGAAAAATAACCCCAATTCTAGCTTTACAAATTTTTAGAAAATGGCCAGCTAATTCCATCTGAAAAAAGAAATGCTCGGAATGAGACCGGCTCCTCTCTGACCCCTCATTTTTTAAGAACTTGGTTTCAGTTTGGGCTCTTATACCGATAACAACTTACAAATTGCTCCATTACATTGACTGCATCTCGTTTTTCAATGCATATGTATTTCTGGAAACGAGTTTATTGCTTGAACTGCTTTCTAAATTTTCAATTTTATTACAATTTCTCCACCTGTTTGTCTTCTTATATAATGCTAGCGAATTAATTTCAAGAATTCTGGCCCTCTTCATGTTTTTCTTGACCCAGCCATCATCATTCATATTCTTAAATTTACAGAATTTTATAGAGATGTTATGTTCGATAAATAAAAAACTGCCTCGAGATGCATGCGATATAGCTGTGAGTGATTTCGATAGCAATGGTCGATGAAATATAATAAGTTCAATATTTTCAGGTGTTGTGCGAAGACAATGCAGTCAAATCAAGCCTCGCAAAATGACACGCATGGAAGGAAAGTTCGTCACGTATGCTGCCTGCAACCACGGTTCTACAGCTTTGGTTACCGATAAAGGGGAATTGTATATGTTTGGCAAGGATGCGGTACACTGTGAAGCTGGTACAGGTATACGATGATCTTACTAGATACTTACCGGTAGCTGTAGATGACTAACCTTACTGTTTCATTTTTCTTACATCAGAATAGGAAGTTCTGAAAGTATGTTGTAATTTACCTAAGCTCTCGAAAGTTTTTTGTTTCTTTTGAGAAACTTCTATTTCGGACGTAGTGAGTTTTGGAAAAAGGCCGTTCAAGTGTGAATTCCAGTCATGATAACTGTAAGCCTTGGAATAGTGTATGCTTTCAGAGTAGTATCTAATGATTCTATGGGTATTTTACAGGTTTCGTTTCTGATTTGAAGAACGTTAGGATTCGACAGGTTGCCTTGGGGAAAGTGCATGTCCTCGTTCTCACCGATAAAGGCTTCGTGTACACGTTCGGATACAACGGACGAGGGCAATGTGGACGTTACTCGGCTGCGAATGGTACGTTTGTAATGTTTTCTCCAAACATCGGTATTGGAGCGAGAGAGAGAGCCGTTGTGTTTGCCAGCTCGTGATCAATTCGATCATCGCTGTTGCTCTAAGAATGCAAGAAAAATTGAACTAGGCTTGTGTCTCACATTCAGAACCTTAATTCGACGAAGTGGAAATGTTACTCTAAAAGTAAAGGAAATATGGAAGATGTCATGAAAACCTTGATCTAGAAGAGTTGACGTAGTAAAATGAATGTCCTCTACAAACACATGGTCTTACCATTTCCAGGGAAAAGGAGGCAATGTGAGGGTAAATTTGATAAATTAGCTCGAAAAAAAGGGTGTGAGATGTAATATAGCAATTTATTTTATACGGTTTTTAGTGGATAGAATTTTCTTTGGTTTTCCGGGTATTATACGAGTGGTTCAGGAGGAATGCCCTATCTCTCTCCCCAAACACTGTTAGCCTGCCTAATACGCAAATCGTCCATATCACCAGGGTTTCGAAGACACGCTTTCGGTGAATAATGAAAAATTAACTCGTTTACTTAATACGCTGTAAATTTGTACCTAAACATATCAAAACCTGAAGTGCTGAATGGTGGTCCGAGTCTTCCTTCAGTTTCCCTTTGTACTGAGTCGTTCTTGGCTCGCGAAGAACAGTTTCTTTTAAAATTGTTGTTCATTTTGTTGCAGTGTTATGTCTCTCTTAAACGAAGAATTATTCCATCAAATTTTGTCTGATAGCTGACAAAGCCACTGAGATCCGTGACAAATTCAGCCAAATCTAAATACCTTTTTTCTTTCTTTTCGTAAATCATAGGCTTCAAATTCAAACATTTTCTAAGGCTGGGGGAAAAAAGTTAAAAAAATGTAAACCTTAAAATTTGATTTTGAGTACTAGACTTTCTCAAGACCTGGCGATTTATCATTATACCTAGAATCTTACAAAAAATATCTTCCCTATATTTCGAAAGTAGCTATTTTTGAGAAACACATCACATGAATCTTTCGCCGAAAGATTTCACCGGCATACCTCTGGAGTACGCTAAAATCTTCTTCCCAGCAAGTTTAGTCATAATCAAATAGGTCAAACACCACAAGTACCATTGTCCGGTCGAACTCTCATCAAAGACCCATACGTATCATAAAAAATGAAAATCTACGAAAAATGATGGCACAACCAAATTCAACTATGTATCATGGCCACTTTTCCACCAAATTAGCCTTCAGTGATGAGAGCCGTTTAGATCCTAGAAGTTACCGAAAAATACCGCAAAAGTAACCTGAACAAAATATAATTACTGATTGAAAACGACTAAATCTTACGAAATTGATCAAGGACTAAATGGAACCCAAATTCATACTAAATGCGTTCCAAAACAGCAAGAAACAAACAAAACTGGCTAAACTTCAGCAAGAACAGTAGCTGGTGGGGAAAGTGAAGGATAATCCTTGTGATGAAGGGTAATACTCCTTTTCTCCGTTCTGACAGTTGACTTCTCTGGAAAGTTTCAGTTTCCAAATTCACGAGCCAGTTTTAAACATTTTCGTCTCAGTCCGTGATAAATTCAGATTTAGTCCTGAGCCGCAGTCAGCTTGGAGTGGCTTCTGTTTTGATGTCAGCTTTAGGTTCTTGAAAATGACTAAATTATCAGAACTGATCTAACATGACCACAAATACTTGACTAAAACAAGAAACTACGATTAAATTCGTTTAAAAGAAACCGAATCTGACCAAAATTGAACTGAAAGGACCAAAAAATAATGTAAATAGAACAGAGCCAAACAAACTAGATAAATCATTAAAAAATATTCAATCCGATTTTTTCGATAGTTTCTTACTTTTTTTTTCTATCTCTCTCCTTCAGTTTTTCTTTTCCAAGCTCATTTTTTAGGACACGATGTCCAGCCAAACGCTCCGAGGCTTTGGCCTTCATGCATTTTGTAAATCCGATTCTGTGTGCAAAAATTCTTTTTTCGCTGAATTTTTTTCAACATGTATTCAGTACTATCCCAGATTTTCTTGAAACATTTTGAGGGTTTTCTGCGTATTTCAGTAGTGTGTACCGTATGAGCACACCTTTTAATACCATTCGACTTGAACGCGTGATGAAAATTACACACTCTCTCTCTCCAAGTGTCGTCGAGGCCTCCAGTGTGAAAACTGCCCCGAAAATTCGTTTTTCTACATACGGTGGTCTGTTTTCTGACAGAAAATGACGTTTAATCATAATCAGAAAAAACTACATTGTAAAGTTATTCTCGCGTTGTTTTTTATCGCGGCATGCGGAAACTTTAAATTCGCTTTTTCGTACATTTTTATTTAAAAAAAATAAATATCGTGTCACGTGTGTGGAATTGGGTTGTTGTCAACGCGTGTGATTTAACGCACACACCTGCGACTTGTACGTCATGCTTCACAATGGTTGACAAAAACTCATTTTTCGCACTTATATTATAATATAATACTATTTTACATCCTGGCATATGGCTGAAAAATACCTCGGTCTCGTTCATGTTTAATTCAAATTTACTTTTCCTAGTTGGTAGTGTCGGCGAGTTATTAATTATGCTAGGTATACTCGATTGGCATGCAGTGACATTTAAACATGTGTTCGAGTGTTCTTGTCGATGTGGATAAAAATTATTATTTCTATTAAAAGAATATAAGTTCTTAACAAATGGAAGGCACGGCCTAGGAAAAATATTATACTATACGGCTTCGGAACGCTATACTTGCCTACTACTTCCACTTTCTTGGTACGGCCGGTGTTATAGCGCCGTGTATGCGGAATGTAATTTATAAATTTTGGCCATAAAACCAGCTGTTGATTATGTTGCAGTACTCTAGGAGCTAACGCATTCTTCTAGTAAAATGAAGTTACTTGCATCTCAGTCAGCTTTTCAGCTCCATCTCTTTGCTGCAAAATCACTGACAGATTCGCTTATTTCCTTCGGAAATTCTAATTCACACCCTCCAATACAATGTTACACTTTGAGAGCTTCTCGTGTCTAAACGATTGTTGAAAATATATTTCAGACTCTGGCCGGTATGAAACGTTCGTTGACATTCCCGATGAAGAAGACGAAACCAGTAACTCGTCCGAGGATACATATTCGGACATGGTGTGCCCAAAAGGAACTCACATATTTAAACAAGAGAAGTGCATGATCTGCCCGATCTGCCATCAGTGCACCGGATACGGAGCCGGCTGTTTGGCTAGTAATGAAGAAGATCGCGAGCCGGGCGAGTAAGTCTTGGTGCACACTTGGAATAACCGCTTCCTGACACACTTTCGAATATTCTAGTATTTATGTAACCGTTGCAGAGAATGCGGCTGTGGCGATGGAGACGCTGGCTGTGCTAAATGTTGCATCTGCAAGATGTGTGCGTTCGAAGAAGACCCCGAACAAGAATTAGAAGATGATAACGATGCTGATGATTTGATTAAGATTAATCTCTTCGGAGCAGTTTATGGTAACAATTCTACCTATCCTCCTATGAAAAAGTCATCATAGAGTGATTACGTTGATTGATTCTCTCCGAGCTATTTTTGCATGCAGAGGGAATATTTTTTATTGTCCTTTTACGTACTTCAGTCTCAATATTCCATGATCTTGTCTGCCCTCAGAACGAAACGATAAGAAGACACGAGCTGAATTCTTCAAAAAAGAAAACGAACCTATTGCAAGTTCATCGAAAGAGATTCGATGCAAAGGTAGGTTTAAATAATCAGTATTCTCAATGAAGGTATTTAGGTTCCTAGTTCATAATTTCGCTTCGATGTTTTATCTGTCACAGGTACTGAGGTGTGCAGCAATGCCAACAGTTTGGGGAATGATTCGGTGAACATGGTGTATCTTTCACCAGCGAGGGTGTACTTTCGTACCAGCGTGCCGGCTATCCAGATTGCAGCTGGCTTATATCATTCGGGTAAAATATCCACCTAGCTGGAAGTAGTTTCGTCTTAACCGCATCTAGATGTGCATAATATTTCTAAAAATATTTTTGTGTAGTGGTTCTTTTGGAAAACGGAGAAGTATACACGTTTGGCAGTAACGCCTACGGTCAGTTGGGCGTCAGTGATGTGAATCATGTGGGACCTGTGAAAGCTAATCTGCCTCCGGTTGTCGTCCAGATCGCTGCTGGTTCGAATCACACGGTTGCTCTTACTTCGACTGGAGAGGTGTACACGTTCGGAAACAATTCGGTAAGCCCTTCAATTAATAAAAATCTTTGCTGCCAATTCGATACCGGGGTTATTAGCTTAGTGAAGAAGGATAATGAAAGCAGTTCGATTGCGAAACATCAGTTGATTGACAGAATTGAAAAGACCCCGAATATATGTAGATGGAGAGTAGTACTGAGAATTAGGGTGCCTTAAGGAAGAATTGTGTACACTACTGTGCTTCATGCAAAAGAATTTTTGCAGCGGATCGAATGTTGAGAGAACATAGTAAAATAAATTACGGATTTCGATTGCTTAGTGATATTCTTTGAAATTTCTTTGTTGGGAAACCAGTTCAGAGAAAATGCCACTGCCTTGGTACAAACTGAAGGAGCAACGTGGAATAATATTCCTAGGCTGCTCCCTCAAATAGGAGCACAATACCATGAAACCGCGACCGGAATCGGAGCTTCTGGCGATTTAACGTACCTCAAGATAAACAAAAGCCTTGTGAATGCTTCTACCTTACAGATGTCCGTTTTCGTCTCGGATAAAAATCATATATGTAAGTATTATGAAGATTATCAAAGAAACCAACTTTTCAAAATGACACTGCGTAGCTTATAAGAGATAATTGGTTGCTGATAGAAAATGTTCCATTTGATCTCAAGCTGTTTCTCTTCTCGGTGACATTTTTCTGTGCCTGCTCGAGGTCTTGTTGCGTAAACAAACATTATTAGCTTTAGCTGAGTGGGTTAGATGCGTTTTTAGAAATGGAGAAATTATATTCGAAATCACAGTAACGTGCAGTAGAATAGCTGATTTTTGAAAAATTCATTTATTTACATTCCTGTGCTCTGAAACAAATCAATTAACAGAAAACGAGGATACGAATGATCGCTTTGCCAATAATGGAAGATATTATGGCTTGGTAGTTGGCAGTAATTTGTCACGGTTCTGTTTAATTTTTGAAAAATAAAATAAGATTTAAAGCCCTCTTACATCCCCTCGGTACTGATGCGATGCCCGAAAGGGTAGTTTCCGGTGCTGGGGGTGCGGTGTCTCAGGGGCCACTTTGGCATGCGTGCATCGCCATACGTCCCACACACACAAAAAAAAAAGCTCTCTTACATGCAGTTAATAAATGGATAAAATTTCTTACAATTTTAAAAATTCGGGGTTTGAATTCAAGAAAGATGTTTCTCTTTTTGTCAAGATTTATCTGGTATTTTATGCGATACTTTGATTGGCTTTATGTGACATGTCAGCATTCGCCGTGTACGTTGCTGTTGCAGATGGTTGAAAAATTGAAAGGAGAAAACCCTGAAAACATGAAAAATATTCTGTTTTGCTCATTTTGTGAATAATGTGATGCCCAGAAACTCAGTGTTCATTATCTGACTATATTATATATCGTCTTACAGATCTTTAAAAACTGAATTAAGTGATGTGCTTATTCAGAAATGTCTGAAGAACTTATGTGTCGCAGTCTCTGCCATCCCGCCACCGAATTGTGAATCAAAAGATAATCAACTTACCGATAATTTAGTACCGGTTTTTGAGAAGGTCCTGTCTTACATTGGGATTCGTATAAACGATAGAACTTTGAAAACTGGTACTCAATTAATGTACCTATCAATCATGATTTCCCCCTACTCTATATCGATTCCAACTCAAAAAAAAAACGAAATAGAAACTAATTTCTTCTTGCATATATAACCTTTTTATGAAATTTCGAGAAAAGGTTGACTCCGCTCTCCACTACCACCTTCCGACTAATGCCAAGAAATGTTTTTTAATTCATTTGAAATCAAAACATGCCAAACGGTATCGAAATTCTGGGAAGTTGATGTAAAACTATTCAAGAATTTGTTGAGTACTTAGATCCGTATCACCATTTCTTTTTCTCGTGACCACGCCATTACTGCTGAAGGCTGCGATGTAATCAGTTATGTGTAATCGAAGAAGTGAATGTGAGAGTTGTTTGAATGAGCCTCAGCTGTGAAAGTTGATAGTACATGTGTTTTGTTTTTTGTTCCACAGTGCTGTTACCCACAAAACCAGAAAATAGTCAATCGAAACCGTTTGAATGTATCGCTATCGAAAAGATCAGTGGCAACTTCAAAAGTTTTCACGGATCTGACCAGGTGGACTTCAGCAATTGCATTGTTTGTTTTGATTCGCTGTACAACGTTCTGTGGAGGTAATTTATGATGATTTTCATAATATTCAGTCTTTTACACTTGAGCAGTCTTCAGCTTACGAAGGAAAACTATGTAAAACTGTAAATAGCTAAATCTTGTTCATGAGTTGATTGTGGTCAGTTTCGATTGGTTGAAGGAAGTTTGAAAAACGAGGGGCAAAGCAAATTCATTGGAAAATGAAAATCAAAAACACTAAATCAATAATTTAACATATTCTTCAAAGAGCTGATTCTCTATTTCCATTCGTGGATCACGAGAAATTCAAATTCCTGATCTACAATTTGCTTGATTACTATAGGGAATAGTATTGATTTATTTCAATAAGTGTAACCTTAGAAAGTTTTGAATAAGAATTTGAATTATTCTAAACTAGTCTATCTCAAAAGCGTTCCAAAAGGCTGCATCCGAGTTGCGTCCCAAAGAGGTGGTACGGGAGGAACCGGAATGCCGAGTTGCGGCCCACTGGATATTTGATCAACCAAATGTTGCATGATTGAATTGCGGTCCCTTATAGAACCGAACTGCGGCTATTGCACGGTATCTCACTTTCTTTCTCATTTCAACGGACGTGGGACTGTCAGTGTGGAGCTGGTGTGATTAAAAATGAGATGGACAGTCACGCTGTTGTACGAAGAAGAAACTTGAACGAGTGCTTGCGTGATTTGATGAATTTCGCGATGCGTCATCAGTTCTCCGCTTGATACGATGAATATCATCACTATCCATGAGATGGTATGAAGGTTCCTCCTTTAGTAATTCACGATTGAGAATTTTACTTAGACGTTTACATATGTCCTAACAGCTTTCCATTTTATGCTGTTGCTCATGCGTTCCTTTTCCAGCACATCTGCATCACTTCCTGCATGGTTGTGAGTATATCTCGAATCAAAATCTGTTCCTGGCTGATCAATTTTCATCAAAGCTGGACGCGATTTACAAGCATAAACCCACTTTTCGACTTAATTTTCCTAACCCTTATGTCGACGAAATTTGAAACCGTGTATAACTTTCAGTTTCTTTCCCTTTTCGCTGAAATGGATTCTTACTTCACTGCTTGAATTTGTCGCACGCGGAAACTCATACTAGAGCACCTAGAAACACCGGAGTATTGACATCTGCCATTTTCCGTCGGACACGGAGCATCGGAAAATGGCGGATATCAATATTGAGTGTTTCCAAGTGCTGTACTCATGGATGCTGTCATCTTACTGTAATCATGACTTCGAACAGTTGCTTTCATCCCATTTGCATATGGGCCGCAACTCGGCTCTTCGTGGGCCGCAATTCGGTTTTTCTGTTGGTCATAGTTCTATTTTATTGGACCGCAACTCGATATCAGTCATTTGGTCTCAACTCGGTCTAAAAACGGTCGTTTGGCCGCAACTCGAAACCTTCCTTCCAAAAAGTATGGACCAAATCTTGATGAATCTCAAAAAGTTTTAATGAACCTGATGAGTAGAACATACCTATTTTAATGAGTCTCGGTGAAAATCGACAAAATTGTGGAAAGAATCTGGATCTCTGTAAACTAGAAAGCTGACTTTCACGACTTGTTTCCAGAGGAAAAAACCGCCGGGCTGATGCTGACCTAAAGTCCAAAAAATTACAAGGATAGATTTTCTACTCCAAGATTCAGCCAGAAAGTTAGCCAGTGTGCGAGATAGAGTAACAGATACTCAGTCAACTATCTCGATTGATAGACCGATGGACAGATCAACAGACAGGCAGCCCCTCTGCAAATAAAGAAAATAGAGAAAAATGCAGGAATCTCTTTGAGTGGTATCCTGCATATTTCTGTCTCAGACAGACTTGGAGCAGAGAATAAACTCGAATAATATTTGTCTGTTTGGCTGACTGATTAGGGAAAAAGCTGTCTAGTCAGTCTCAAGCAAGAAATTTGAACGGAGTCTTGCAGAGTTTGAAGTATAAATAGTCTTAACTCAGTCTGAACTTCAGTTCCAAGAAAATTCAAATATAGGTCTCAAAATTTTACCCCGATGCGGTATCATGTCTGTCTGTCTTTATATGCTACTTTTGGTTAGTGAACCTATACGTGTACTAGAAAGTAAAAATTGTTCCCTCTCCCCTTCCTTTCTCGTATAGCTTAAGCATAATTTAGTATTCTCTGTAGTACCAAAAAACTGTATAATTTTTCGTTAATAACTTTCAGTATAAACGAAGCGGACAATGGAAACTTGGAGCTGGGCGCGATCGTAAATTGTTATAACGTGATCGCCAGCGACGTGAACGAGGAGTTCTGCTCTCCTAATATATTGGACTGCGAATTGGCGGTACCAGTTGTGGCTCTTCATTCGTTACCGTGCTACCAGACTGCGATACATGTGTTGGCTTGTTTGGACATGCTCGCTCAAGCTAGATCTCGGAAGGATGCGCTGAAGTCGCTGTTCACTGAACAGAAGCGTGTCGTTAACACTAGATCACTTCGTAAAGAAGATTTCTGCGCTGTCAGTCGCTTCCAAAGTGGGTGGTTAATTTCAAATAATTTAATATAATTTTATTTTTTCATTCCAATTTGTTACAAACATGAATAGAAATTGAGAATAAATATCAATGCTAATACGAAAATTACAGCATTAGGAAATTCGTGGACTTACAACACCCACAACGCCGTCGAAGCTATTCGTTTTTCCTGTGATACTGACGTACTGTTGGGCGGAATTGGATTATATGGAGGTCGTGGCCATTACCATGCTAGAATAAAAGTAAATAAAGCTTTTGTTTTCATGGTTTATTCGCACGAATTTATGTGCTGATTTGTAGGACTCCGTTAATGTTGATTCATATTTTAGCTATTTGATATCGGATTCGAGAGTGATCCGGAACCAAAAGATGGGCAGCTCATCATCAGTACCGAAGAAATCGTATACGAGTGTTCGTTGAAGCAGATATACTCGTTCATGTTCGAAGAACCAGTTCTGTTACAAGTGCGTCGTTCTTCTCAATTTTTTTGCAATATTACTGAACAGGAATTGTGAAGAAATCTTCTTGACTTACATTTTTATAAGGTCAATGGAAGTAGTACATGTTTTGTTCTGAAGATGGAAGGACAAACTACAGTATACATCGGGGACTGATATTAGTTTCCCGTTCAACAACTAATCATATTTATTGGTGGCTAAAATGTTTGTGTTTTCTGTTGGCATAGGCAAACAAATGGTACATTATATGGGCGCAGATCAAAGGGTCTCCTAGTGACTGTGGTAATTCTGGCCAGTCGTATATCGTTACCGATGACGAGTGAGTACTTCTTGATACAAAATACGACACATGTTAACCTTATTACCGAGAATGAACGAATTCATGATATTTTCATCTCATCGGGTGTAAAAACAGCTGCATTACAATTTGTTTTCATCGTTAAAGAACTGGAAGCAAGGGGAAAAGATACTCAGGTCCCATTCAACTCTCAAGTCTTCAAAAGTGACTCAATTTTATGGGGCTTCAGAATTAGTCGAGAAATATTGCGCTGTAAGAACTTGGCTTTTCACTATCGCTAACTGGATTTGTGTTACAGAGTTGTCTTTCATTTCAAATCGAGTTTATTGTCAAACAACGGTACAAATGTGTCATCCGGGCAGATTCCGCAGCTGCTGTACAAAGTTTTACTGCCCGAATTTTTCGTAGTTACTAATCTAGAAAATCCGTCCCCGGCTGCTGTTCACATTCTATCGAAGAAATTCTCGCACACCGTATCCGAAGTAATTTTTTATACTCGATACTGCGTTTGCTTCGACAAACCCGTATAAAAGTCTATTATCGCTGAAGCTAACCCTCTATTGCAGGATGGATTTAAATCTCTAATCAACTTGCTGTCGTGGTGTTGGGAAGCGTTTAAAATGAAATACGCAGAGATTTCAAACCTGAGGTACTCGCCATTGCTGTTGGAGTCGGTTCGACAATTCGACAGACTAGTGTACATTAATCAGGCCTGTCAGCATCTAATCCGAGCATTTATTTTTGAAATGTACCCCGATGACTGTAAGTACGAATTTTAGAATTCAGAAGTCATAGATGCGAATATTCTGATTTTCCGGTTGTACTACGAAATTAATTGTTCAAGGCCGTGTGCGTGAACGAAGATCTCGTGTCAATTATGTAATGGCTGAACTCATTGGAGACGTACGAGAACTCCTACAGAACATACTTTCGGATCCGTTTCTCTTTGAAAACTTCATTCCGAAACGAGAAGACGGTGAGGAATGGTCTAAAATTTGAATTTATTTGAACATTAAGAATTTGCACTTCAATGCGTGCATCTGTTTTCCTAGACGGAAGTAATAATATTTTCTACAAACTGGTGAAACACATTCTGAAAGAATGCAGTGATACGTTTGTCTCATGTTTCTACGTGTTCTACCCGTCGCCGATGCAAAAATGGATTTATCTATGTTACCTTTTAAATTTCACGCCGGTGAGTGTTCTGTTGTCTGAATTTTCTTCAGGTATTAGACATCAATTATGCGATGGTTAATGTTGTCCGTATACGTTTCCAGGAGAACGAATTCGAGAATGATTTTCTGATCACGGCTACCTTATCGGCTATGTACGTGTCCAATATTCACTTGAAGAGCATTTTTCCTATTTTATTGGGCGGATTCGATCCTAATCAGCTTTTCCACCAGAACAAGAAATCGAATCTTTTTCCGCTGAGTTTCTACAACTACTATCCTGTGTTAGCTGAAAGCATGATGGCTCGAACCGAGGTATGAACATCTCCGGTACCGTGAAACTGTGTAAATTAAGATTAAGATGTTTGTCTGTATTCTCGCTGTTGTACAGTTGTGTCTGCCTTTACATACGTTTTAATTGAGAAAGGGCCGGACAGATTTGGCTCTTCGATCCGTGTTTCTAAGAGTCTATTCACACGAGGCGTTTTTTAGAAGCGCGACTAACGCGCTGCTTAGAAGCGCGTTTCGACGAAGCACAGGAACGTATGGAAGCATTCACATGTAGCAGCGCGACAAACGTAGTCGCGCGGCTGTCGCGCGACGACCAGTTCTAGCAGTCACTCACGCTGCAGAATGTGGCGACAAAAAGTCGCGCGTTTGATGACTGAGTACTGTTTCTTATCGCAGCGTTCACATGAAACGCGCGTTGACAGTCGTCCAGTCTGGTTTTGAGTTGTTGAAAATGCAGAATCCAATTGAAAATTTGACACGGAAGCATTTATCGCTGAGATAGAGAAACGTGAAGAGTTGTGGAATTCAAAATTGATAATTACAGTACGTCTTGGAGGAGATTTTAAAAATTTCATTTCAAATTTTGAGAATTCTGTCAGAGCAAGTCTTTCATCAACTCCGATGCTTTTTCGCATAGTTGTGTCCTGTTTTCTTATATATTCCGAAATCCCGTCACGAAGTTCATCGAACGAATTTTTTGACATTCGAAGTATTTGAAAATTTTCGAATCACGGAGCTGGAGATCGTCGTATAAAGTATGGAATAATCCTCGGCTCGCTCTCTCTAAATTCAACGGATGTACCAATAATTTCGTAAGTTACAACGGCGACGACGAAGACGTCTTCGACGTAAAATCATCAAAACTATTAAATCACACTCAGCGTTCATTATCACGGACTTTCAAATAAATAATAAGATTTTCGCGCTCAAAATGTCTTCCAAAATACGAGTATGTATCAACGTACTACCAGGCCGTGCAGGTATTCAAACGCTCGTTTGAAGCTCAACGAAAACTGAGTCAAGCGCGACAAAAATTCAGTCGCGCGTTTTTTTGAAGCTCGACAAAACGCGGTGAAAACGCTTCGTGTGAATAGGCTCTAAGGGTAGCTGGGATGATAGTGGCGGAGGGTAAGCTTTTAGTATTCTATGTGAAAAATAGGTCGAGTGATGTAAGCCCTTCTCGAAAACTGAAGGGATAAATTAGATTTACTCGAAGCATGTCTTGAAAATCTTGAGCAGTGAAATTACCTATGACATGAACTGGAGGGGTTACAGTAAGATGAAAAAATGTCACCAAATGACCTGATGGGGTTCTTCCTCAGACCCAGGGACTTAGCGCCGCCCATTTTTGGTTCCGGTGAATTTCTGTGCGCCTAAGGGCAGACTCTTGCTCCGGGTTCTGGTTTCAAGAGAATCTCGGAATGTACTTCGTGCTCCAACTCTGGGGAAAATAGTGGCTCCGGGCTCGAGATTTGGGTTTTTCTATCCCCTCTTCATTATTTTATTGTGTCGCGATTCAGTAAAACCTTGAGTCTTCGCTTGAATTTTCAAAATTATCTTTAATAATTTGGTATTCTCTTGGAAGTAAGATGGTTTATTATGAATGGTGTATCAATAAAAGTATCCAGTTATAAATTTGTTTTTAAAAGTGTTATTCGGAATTAACACTAATTCTTTTCATTTTCAGAGCGAAATACCAATTACTGTGTGCTCATGGTTGTACATCGTCGAGAAAATCTTGCAAATGGCGTCGCAGCCTGTTAAAGACGCTTTGCAGGGGATCCGGAATAAACACGATTCCCAAATTGCTCTGAACAGCTGCCATATTCTGTCCAAGTTGGTCGCCGAATTGTCAGCGGAAGCTATGGGCATCAACGTATGTCTTTCAGATGACCTGACTATTCATTCCTGTCACAGTGTGCTAGAAATTCATGAATTGTACGCTGTGTCCATCGTGTGTACATGATTATGTGAAATTTATGTTCCTAGTGAAGGATATTCAATGTTCTACTTACTAAAAAGGGGATAGGTCTTCTCTCATGGGGTCTGGTTGGCCGAGTGGATAGCGCGCTGGTCTCAGAATCCGGAGGTCCCGGGTTCGAGCCCACGTAGCAACTCGCTACATTTCGACCTAGGCCGGTCTTTCGACAAAAAGTGAAGAAGGCTAAGACAGTCCTAACAGCCTCCCCGACGTCTCTGAAGCAATGCTCGAAAGGGCGGATTCCGGGGCTCGGGTTGAGAGCAAAAATTAGGAAAGAGATCTCTCATGCATTTCCGCGTTTGACTCGATTTGTTTCGGTGTCGATAAAAAACTGAATCAATTGATAATGAAATCGATTTTTGAATGTGATTTCCATGTACGAATATGAGTTACAATGTTACAGGATGAAGTTCAAAGGCGAAAAGAACAAATGTTGCACACTACTCCCTTGCGATTCCGAAGAGTCAACGCAAACAAATCGTGGAATACAGGCAACGGGTCTCCGGATGCAATCTGCTTCACAGTTGATAAACCTGGTGTCGTGATTGTTGGTGTTGGGGTATTCGGAGGTAGTGGGAATTACGACTACGAAATAGAACTAATGGACGAGGTAATTACTGAAGTATCTGTCTGTGACATGTTGCAAAGAATAGTACCCAGGCCATATGGTTAATTTATCCGCCTGGTTTCTTTCTTCATGGCAGAACATTTATTACGTATTACCAGTAGAATACGTGAAACCATAGATAGCGAGCAAGGTCATTGCTTCTTGTCAGTTCCTATAAACAAAAGTTTGAATCGCTTTAAGTCGATGATAAATAGACCGGATCGGACTCGGAATGCAATTATTTCGTTTGAAGAATTGCAAAAAACAAGAAATGAAAATCTCATCTTCTGTTGCATTTCGGGCTTCCAAAACTAATTCAGCCATGGATAATTTTCTTCGAACTTTCCCCTATTGTCGCCTCCTATTTTAAACTAGTTTCTGGTTGTAGTTGAAAGTTCTTTGGCATTACATCAAGGCTATTCTTCTCCGTTATAGTTGGTAGGAATTTTGAGGCACCGTTAGTGGAAGGGGTACAAATTTCATTCCTCTGTATTCCTTAATCTAGTAGAATGAAATTTCACTATTGAATGTGTTTGCTCGCTTGTTTGTTAATGGACGTATTTTTTCTGTAGCCTTGAACGTCTCTAAATTATAAACCTTCATTCACTCTTCTCCTGACTTAAAAAATATTGTTGTCTCATTATTGTTCTTTTTGATCAGGTGGCCAGTAAGGGAAGAAATAACTCGGATTATAATTTGAGCAACCCGCACGCACACTGGAAATGTATCGCGACATGTCGAGGGTCGTTTAGTTCTTCTGATTACAATGGCAAAGATGTAGTGGAATTGAATTTTGAGTTCCCTACGACTATACAGGTATGCAAGATATGATTGAAAGTAAGAATAAAATGGCTTATTAATATTTTTCAACATTTTACGATCAATTGAAAATAAACTTTCAGGAAAATGCGAAGTACGTTATCAAGTTGCGATTGCGAGGTAATCGAACGAATAATGGTGAATTGGGACAAGCCGTTGTCACCGGACCCGATGATACGGTATTCACATTTCTGAACACAGACGTCAGCTTCAACGGTACCTCGATATCAAGGGGACAGTTACCATACATCATTTATTATCGGTAATTATTTTCTGTAGTGGAGTTGATCAACTTGTTAACATTTAGTCGTACATTATGCAGGAGAGGCGCGAGTTGTATTTGCTTACTATCTTTGTGTGCTAAAAACATCGTCTAGGTGCGTTCCCGCCGAACGAAGAAAATACAGGAGGAAAAAAGTTAGACAGATTACTCACCTGAAATACGTAAAATTGCTGGGACTGATTTGCCATCGGTAGAGTTTGATTAGTTTTTTGTGTGGCCGAGTGGTATACGGGCCCGCTTCGCAATCCTTGCGTCTCCAGTTCGAATTCAACCAACGCCGGAAAAAGCTAGTGATGTTTGAATACTCCCGCTAACGTCGTAGCGAACACAGCGACTACTGTATCAATCAAGGTGAAAGAAAGCGCGCCCTGTAACTCCCCGCCAGTTCGAATGAGCAGGGCACTACAATCACAGGGCGTGTTACCCCCGAATCTAAAAGACTGATATAGTCGTGTGCACGTCGTGAACTGCGGCTGCTCACTCTTCGGCATAGAGAAGGAAAACTACCGCAACAAACCATGGGGAAAGCAGTGGCAAACTACCCCGACTAACCTGCTCAAGAAAGTCGCGCGTCAGAAACCACGACCGGCATCGAATATGGCACTTGGATGATGATGAGAGTTTAACTGAGAAACTGCCAGCGAGTCTGTCTGTCTGTCTCTTTCGAGACTGACGCATGACGGAACCCGACTGTTGGCTATTTCACCAATCACGCAGGCAGGTAGATAGACAGGCGAATCAGCGTACTGGAAATCAAGTACTTACATAAACGGATAAGCCGCTCCCTCCTCTCCTGAACGGAACTGGTAGCCAAGATTCAGAGGCGAAGAACCCATCATCTCCAGTCCTGTTTTGCCGGTGGACACTTTCGTATTTCAGTTAAGAAATCATCAGGCAACGGATAGAAATACAGGCAAACAGTAAAGCAGATACATAGGGCATAAGACTTGGCAGACCGCTAAAAACCATGCCTGGGTCCCTCCCCGCCGAAAGTGGGAAAAAGAGAAAATGCTGAACGGGGTGCTCACTTAGAAGTTTTGAAGACCAAGAACCTATCATCCCTAGTTCTGTTTTGCCCTTGGTCCTTTTCATATTTCAGTTACGAAGCCGGATAAAGGATGGCAAACAATGGAGCAGGTAAATAGACCACGAGACTAGCTGACCGCTAAAAACCTTGCCTTGGTCCTTCCTGCCGAAAGTGGGAAAAAGAGAAAATGCTAAACGGAGTGCTAGCCTGAAAGATTTGAAGGCCAAGACCTCATAATTCCCAGTTCTGTTTCGTCCCTAGACCTTTTCATATTTCATTTGAGAAATCTGACAACGGATAAAAATGCAGGCAAACAATGGAGCAACTAAATAGACCATGTGACTGGCAGACCGTTAAAAACCATGCCTGGGTCCCTCTCCCCGCCGAAAGGGGGAAAAGGAGGAAATACTAGAAGGGTCGCTCGCCTGAAATACGAAAAATGGCTGGTGTAGATCTCTTAACTCGAGAGTTCAACCATCGAGGGCTAGCGAGTTTATCTTTCGCCATGGAGACTAATGGAATTCGGCTGTTAGCTATCCCATCAATCCGGCAGGCAAGCACTTAGGAGCTCCTCTTCTCCTAGAAAAAATACCAAGCCTTAGCCTGGATCCGGAGGCTAAGAAGCATCATCCTTAGCTCTCTTCTGCCCTTGGATTTTTTCGTGTTTCAGATAGGTCACCCGACAATGGATAGACATGAGAGCGAGAGTCGAGTAGACCCTGAGACAGACAGACGCTCCCGTCCCCTACCTTGAAAAAATGAAATTGAACATTAGGATTCAGATAAGTGATAAAATGGAAATCACTGATGGATGCCCGCAAGTAACAATTCTATCCCCGATCATATTTCTGATCTATATAAATTACTTAATAAAAGAGCAAAACCAGAAATGCTCCCTCATATCATTTGCGGATGACACAGCCCTCATAGTAGAAGAAAAGAGTTGGGAACAAGTGTATGAAATGGCAAATTACAAAATGAACAAAATTAAACAGGGGTTCACCTTAAACTCCTTGTACCTACACCCTGAAAAAACAAAATTCATAGCATTCACCCCTACAAATCGGAATGAACCCACTTCACATTTCTTGTAAAGTAAATTACCACCAGACTTTCAGCTGCCCACAAATAAAAAAGGTAAATGAAGTTCGATATCTGGGCATAATTATAGATAAAAATTTAACATGGAAAAGCCAAATAAATTGTCTGGCATCAAGACTGAGAAAACTCACGTATTTCATGTTAAGTATCAGAAACATAACAAACATTAAAATAAAATATGATGTCTACTATGCGCTAGTACAATCCATATTAAACTATGGCATAATAGCATGGGGTAGTGCTTATCCAACAACAATAAAGCCCTTACAAATAGTGCAAAATAAGATCATAAAAATCATATTTAATTTCCACCCAAGGACGTCTACGATTCAGATCTATTTAGTCCATCCCATAAAGCAGAAATCATGTGTACCCCAGCAAAAAATACTAATAAAATAAAAAAACTTATAAATAGCCTACTATAGCATAAACGCGCACTAAATAAATAAAGAAACAACTAATAAATAAATACTATTAAAAAATAAATGAAAATAAATAAATAAACAGTAAATTTTCTGGTTGAGGATAAATATAACAAAATTCCTTTTCGTTTCCCTAGTTCCCAGTTCATTAATTTGTAAACGGCGGATGGGGGCGAGGATCGGTAGTTTTTTTTCCATGGCTTGGTTTTTTCCCCCTAGTTTTTTTCCTCTTTTTTTCTAGTTTCCTTTTCTACTTTTCTTTTTTTTGTTTTTTTTATTCCTTTTTATTTTTATTTTGTTTTTGTATTTTTGATTTCCGATTTTCCTTTTCCAAATTGTTCTACCTAGTAGTTTTTTTCTCATTTTATATTTTTTTTTAATCCGCGTAATTACACAAAAAATTCAAAAATATTATAATATAGCCTCGAAACGAGCTCCGCTCAGTGAGTGCAAGAAAAATAAGACGCAAATAATGTTTTCATAAGTTTTCAAGAGTGTAAAGAGTCCTGAAGCCATGATTTCTCCAGCTCTCTGTAGTCTGTATTCGATATCCAATTTTGTATCTTTGTCTCTTTACCAAACAGACTTCAAGCCGAGAGTCAAGATCCCGTCGGCTTTTCGATAAAAAATCACCCAGTCTGCAAAACATGACAGAAGAGTTATTAGTGAAATAACATGAAGGACAGTGATGTGTGGGTCTGGTATTTTATCATGAAAGCCGGTTCGTTTAATTTTACAGATTCGCGGGTGAAAACGATTTTTGCCAATTTTATACGAATATTATGTTGCTGTAGTGGTAAATATCGAGTTCGTGCTTTCGTGGTACATGTGATGACCAAGTTGAGATTGATGATAATTCAAGTTTTTTAACAAAAAAAAAGTGATAGTATCTCCTAATTGGGATTGTGAGCAATAAATTCACGCTTTAATTAGAATGTAGAAGATTCAATTTAATTAATTCGATTTGCCACTAACTTCTCATATTTTCAATTAATCCAATTAATAGTGATCGGCGATGACACTTCTGTACTGAAATTTTGATATTCTGCGTAATTAATCTTGTTTTATTGCAGTCTTAGCAGCTCCTTTAATAAAAAGATGCGCTCAAATGCTAGATTTAGAAAATGACTAAAATTTACCTGCTCAGTGTATTTCTGTTAATATTGTTACGTACTAGGAAACGAAGTTGAACTCAGTAGAATTTGATGGAAAATCTTACAGTAGATATCTACGAGACATGAGTGTTGCCAAGGAGGCTAATGGGGCGTTTGCCTTTTCTGGGATTATTGAAAAGAAAAAATATATTATTAAAAACTTTTTTTTCCTGAAAAATAGATTCATCCTATCTAAAAATAAATCTACTGTCACCTATATTTCAAAAACTACACATTATTGATATTGGGAAAGGGGGTTTGAAATCATTCCTCGAATTCACACTGACCCTGAAAAATGATATTATTATGCTCTTGTGTCAGATGTAAAAAAATAGACTCAAACTTTACTACCGACCCGTCGATCTTTTCGGTTCTGTAAACGCTGTATTCAGTTTCAATTCGTGTCTCATAATCTCCATCTTTATCTAATTTTGCTCTGAATGTGAAGAATATGAACCATTAGTTCTTCGCTACAGCCTTTCATGATGTTGAAAATAGCTCCTTTCCCATTCTTTAATATAGTAATCCAGATCTAGCGATTATATAATCGATGTATTCGGGTTCTTTCTTCCCATTTCTTTTACCATCTTTCTATAATCCCTTCAAATCCGTAGAACCACTTATAAATCTGGGTTCCGTGGCTCCAACGGCGAGTCTTACGAAGATTCTGAACTACCTGCAAGTTCGGGTTCCGACTCTAGACAGGTTCAAAATGGATTGAAGAATTCAGCTGCAGCTATGAGACATACTGTGGTTTGGGGTACGCGCTCTTTTCCGTCCTCCTAGACAGAATCGGATCAACCGTTCGTAATGCTTGTAGCACGGGATTTCGACTTTACGGACATTTTGATGGGTTCTGAACACTCCTCTACATGGACTTCTTTAATGGCACGTAGTTCCAGCTTCCGTGCTATTGTAATGCGAGAGAGTGAGAGAGTTTTCACTAAGTAGGTGCAGGGCAGTAGCTAGATTGGAAAAACTTGGTTCGCCAATCTTGCGATCAAACAAAAGTTTTGGATTTTCAACAAATTCGAGCGAGAACGTATTTTCTTCGCCTGGAGGGGAAGTTGATCCTTCCACATCCACATAGTTGCGGCGTAGATTCATGAATGTTGAATTCCCCTGCTAATTTTCTTAATAGTTTCTTTCTACGTTTAATTAGATATCCTCAACGATCGGGTGAAGAGCTGAAACAGAAAATCTGCTTGGAAACCCAAGCTCGCGAGGCCATCATGACCGTGTCATCGCAGATATTCTCGGAGATCACCGCCATCCTGACCGATGCTAATAAACTGCCGGACTACAAGGACGCCGTCGACATCGTGGTCGAAAGTCCATTTATAAAAGTACTGGTTCCGCTGCTGGTTACGCACTTATCGCCACTGGTTGCGCTCAATCCGAAAGTAATAAACCTTCGCTCTTTACGCTATTTCAATTTCACGTACACGTTCGCGAATTTTATAACCGCGATTTGTCATCCCGACGTGATAATTTGCTGTCCAGAATGCGTGCCAAGTGTTGAAGCTGATGGAACAAGTATTGCCGCTGGTGTGCACTCTCAACAAACAAGTTATTGCGAATACTCGCGATTCGACACTGGTGACGGATAGCGCGTCAACGTCGCAGATTACACCGAATGTACTGACCACGTCGCCGCATTACTCGATGGTGGAGAGCGACCACCCATATAAACGAGCAACCGTTAGCAAATACATGTAATGTCGTTTACAACCGATTACCTTCGTTTATTAACCGATTGGCGCGCGCGCAAATTGCTAATAACTGGTATTGTTCTTCTCTTAGTGTTAAATTTCCGGAGTCAGTATTGTGGTTGAGCTTGGAGTTCGACCCACGTTGCGGCACCACCCAAGAGGAGGATGTGCTGAAGATATACGTGCCAGATTTCTCGAAAGAGTACAGCGGCAAGTCGAGAAAGTTGTATAGGCCTTTGCCCCGAGCCTACGGAAATAATAAGCACTCGTGGCCAGGCACGGCTATCATTTTGCCTGGTAATGATTAACGAATACGGCGTATCTCGTAGGTTTTATTTCGAGAAAACTCGCCATTTCACCAGTTGACGTGTTCGGTTACAGGAAACGAAGTGATATTTTCGTTGGAAAGCGCCTCCAAGTATTCGTCCCACGACAGAGGAACGTCGTTCGGGTTCAAATGTTTAGTGATCGGGTTCGAAATGGTGAATATAGACGGTCTTCCGCGATTAGAACTGGAGCTAAATGCACTGGCTTGTAGATGCGCTTCGTATCTGATCAAGAAGAAATTCGTCAGTGGTCTGGGCGAAGGTTTGTGGTTTTTAGAGTTTTCGCTTTGTACGACTGAAAGCTCAATTGTGTCATTGATGTGTGATCGGTATTGCGTTGTTTATTCGAGGGTTGGAAACGTATTCGGAAAATATCTCGAGTTGAAATTGTTGGGAGTGATGAGCGGATGATAGTAATAACTGAATTTTTCAAACTGATTGCTTTTTTTGTACTGCCCGTCGAAATGTCTGCCCTATTGTCAGGCAATTACGTCTATTCCTTGGCTTAGTAATTATTGAATTTTTCATACTGATTGCTTCTTCTGGACTGTCCCTCGAAATGTCTGCCCTACGTTTATTCCTTGAGTTGAGTATCCTTCCTTCTCTATTCCTGACTTGCAGTATTTGTCTTTTTAGAATAACTGTGCCTCGCTACGTTCATAGCTGCGGCTATTTGATACGATCTGGGAATAGTCACGCGCATAAGCTACTCATGAGCTGCAATTATGTGCCAGTCCTAAAGTGAAATATAAAAGACCCATTCTGTGGCTTCTAATAGGACGAGTAATGTTGGAAGGCTATCCGTTATTCTCCATTCCTCAAAGAATCTTTACCGGCCATCCTGAATTTATTTGGAGGTTCAGGTATCCCGTCATTGCCATGAGGAAGTAATATGGAATTCTTCAAATCTAAGGGTGCAAGGGTTATTTGTATTTAAGCTCTTAAGATTCTGTTAGTCTTTCTTTGAATCTGGTCATAATTTTAGGTATGTAGATTTTTTCTCGTCGCCACGTTCGTTATTTCTTGAAGTTCACTCCTAGGCCTGTAATTGTCCTGAGCCCTGAGCGCCAACTGGTCGATTTCGATTTTTTTTTTTTTTAAATATGCAGTTTCGTCTGTTCAAAAACCTAGCTTCCGTCATCATAATTACTGTCACCTCTCGATAATAAAGAATTTCTGACAGGCTGACTGCTAGCCAAGCTGTTAGCCAGACTGTCAGTCCCAGAATAAAAGACTTGAAACAGACAGACAGTGAACCTTCAGGTTGTAGCTTAGTTAGTAGTAGGCCGCATGATAAAAATGCCAGTGGCGTAGCCAGGATTTTTCCCGGGGGGGGGGGGGTCAACAAATTGTTTGGGGGTACACCTAATATGAACTATATGTTTTTGCATATCGATGTATCAATATGTTGTACTTTTCAACTTCAATTATGTATCTGAATTTAAATTTTATTTCGCGCATTTACTGAATACTGCTAGCATATAAAAAATTCTCATCTCAAGGGGGCTACGCCACTGAAAGAGGCTGATAGACTGACTAACTTCTGTCGAAGGGGTGGCTTTCACTGCCGGCCCACCGCAAAATGGGAATTTCAAGGATCCGAGACAGACAGGAGACAGCTTGTCAATGAACCAAATCATCAGCCATCCAATGAGTTCGTTCATCCGTAAATCTGTTGGTTAGTTAGATAAACAGACAGACAGAAAAAGAATTAGTTGACTATTGCTTCTAGGAGTGATTGACTTGGCAAGGGAGTTTTTCTTCAGCTCTCTTGTTTCATCGTCCTTCCGAGATTGAAGGTGCGAAGGCCATAATATCTAATATGTCTCTCAGTGTCTGTCTGTTTTTCTATCTGCTAGAATGAACTCATTTTCCCGAGATTGAAATGGATAGTTTTATTCGAGAAAAACCTGCACATATGTGGTATATCTCAAGATTGAAGAAGTTACTGATTTCTTTGCTTCAAAATGAGAAATTTTCAGTACAAGTTCGGTGGCAAAGTTGTATTCTGAAAAAAATATTGTTATAGGTGAAAATGGATTGTATACAGTGGAAATACAACAAAAAATTTTAATATGTTGATGCCTGTTCTGAATGTTGAAAGGATTTTGCGAATTTGAAAGTAAAAGTCAATAATGACATTCGAGCAAAATATTTTAGCCTCATGAGTTGCGATTTTAGTAGCTTCTTCCATCGGCATAATGAGAGCTATGGGGATACATCCTCCTCCCCTTTAGAGCCAGGGGAAAAGTAAAATTTTAAAACGGAATATTTTTTTTCTTTTCTTACTTGTTTGTGAGGTGAAACGTGGACAAAATTTTATATCTCCCCCGCCGCCTCATTAAAACTTCTTTGCGCGTCATGTGAAAATTTGAGTATTTGGGCGAAAGCTTGTAGATCCGCTATTATTTTACCTACTTTCGAGATTTTTATCTACTCCCCCCCCCCCACACACACACACGCAACAACAACTCTGGACATTTTCCTATTTACATTATTGGCTTCTTCAGTATTAACGATGGAAAACGAAGAGCATTTTCAATTTTTGTTGCCCTTTCAAAGTAGTATTTGGTGCTACCCCTAGAAACTTGCTATAAAAATTATCCTTACGGAATTCAATTCCAAAATTTGAAAAGAAAATTTATCGTAATTATTCTGAACTTATGTAATGAAATTTCATCAAGCAAAATATATTCCTTCACTGTTTCAAATATGACTATGAAGAGTACTTTGAAAAGTAAAAAAAATTGTTTACCTTCTGTATTAGAGGGGCCAACAAAATTTTATTTTTATATTTGACAGTCTTTCTAAGATTTTCTTGTTCTAATTTTGTCAACTACTGTAGCTCCTTAAATATTGATGATAAGCAGCAAATAGTCCTTCCATGTTATCGATATATTTTCAATTCACTTCCCATTGCCTGCCGTGAAAACATTTCTAAATGAAAATGCATCAGAGAAAACTCGCTCTTCTTGAAACTCTGAAACCTTGCAGCCGTTTGATTTCGAGATTAAGCCGTACGTGTGTACGTGATGTGACTTGTTCTTACCGAGGAATACTATAATCTCATTCGGACTTCTCCACCAAAACTGGAGAACCTTGTAGATATGTTGTGTTAGTAAAGCCCCTGAACCAGAGTGTTGCCGTGCACCATTTTGAATCCAACCACGTCCGTGGATTCCGAATTGACTACTCGATACGCTCCGCATAGTCTGATTCGCCCACGGTAGGGTTCAAAATGGTGTTGGCTACATTCGGGTTAAACTGCTCTACCTAGGGTTAGCGATGAAATTTTCTGCAATCTTGTTATCAAGTAAAATAATGTTAATTGCTAGACAGATGTATCTTAGTCTGGCAAATGGCTCTTCGCTGTAAACTCTTTCTAAAGTTCAAATTTTAAATACTTCCCAGTCAGTGAAATAGACAGCCGTTCAACCAGTAAGGGTATGAGACAGACAAGAATTGTGTCGCCAAGCGGTCAGATTTTTGAGACCCCTCACCTATTAATATTTCAAATTTGATTTTTTTTTTTTTTTTTTTTTTTTTTTTTGGAGCTGTAGAGCTCGTATCAAGAGACTGAACGTCATTACAAGTCCGCAGAGCATATTTGATGAACCTAAAAAAATTCAGAACAATTAGTTTGGAGCTCATATCTTCATCAGGTTACAATGTATAAAGTTCGTTGATCTGATGTTACATCAATACTAACCTAATAGCAGAGGAATTTATAAAGTGATATTTCTTATGGGGAGGAGTTGTACAAATGAAATTCTTTGGAGGAGTACTTGAGTCCCCCTAGCTCCATTACTGTCAAATGGAGTGGAATTGATATGCTTAGTAGTTAAATATTGAAAGCTCAAATCATTAAGAGACCAAGTAACATACTCGTGTTCTGTTGCAGACGAGTTCAGTGCAGAGAACATAAACCTAGAACTAGCGGAGGCGGATTACCGAGTCCATTCTAGTATTTTGAATCGGGGGTTGGACCTGTGTCGAGAGGAAGCCGTGAAGCAAGACCGGCTGAATTTGAGATCGAGGTAAGTGGCTCATCAGTTACGTAGTACATGTGTAAGCAATCGTGATTTCGAATGGATGGTGATGTGGTGTGTAATCAGGTGGTAGCTGTACCTTGTGCTTTTTCATTGCTGTGAGAGTTATATGTACATCGAGGTCGAGAATTGACCGTACGTCAATTCAAAAGTATTGAGAGTGCGAAATAGTGAACGAACGAGGAGTACCTGTGCATAAATGAAGATACAATGATTTTAATGGTATTTGTTGATAATCGTGGAAATCGTGAAATATTTGAATCTAATGGCATTATCACTACATAAAATGAAAGTGGCTGTTGGTTGATTTTGAGAATCATTCTGGGAAGTATGTGTTCGTTTTATTTGCGTTTTGTGACTTTCTTCCGTTTCAAAGTTTCGATTGTTGGGACTTGATTGAATTTTTCTTCGCACTGCAGTGCACTTGCTCTGTTGTATAACTTTTCTTATATTCATTTCCGTTTTCTATCGGACTGGAATTTGGGTATCTTGTGTCATATGTTCGCTGTATTGTTTGATATAAAGCTTGGGAAAAATCGGAAACGTTCATTTGTTTCCATTATTTAGTCTGATTATGAGGATGGATCTCCCTGTCACTTACTTGAGTAAGAAAAAGAAAGTTCCGAGCTTCTTTTAATGAACAATCATATACTGGCTGGAGTGATTAAATTTAGTCGAAAACGCGATTAGAAACTCAGCAGAAATGAATATCAGTTGATTACTCTGCTTACTAGGTGCTAAACAAGATTGCAACTTGTCTATGAAAAGCTTAATTTTTTCAATAATTCGTAAAGTCGCGCTTATTCGGAAAACACGACAAGCATTTAAATTTATAATAGTGCATCGATTTCAGTTCAAACAGGTGAGCGTGACATGAAGATAGTACGGCTCGACTGGAATTTTTTTTTTTACATTTTAACTCGAGTGCTTGGTTACAACGGGGAAGGAACATTATCGTTCTGTATTGCTGGAAATGAAAGTTACTCCTATTTTTAGAACTCGTATAAAGGCAAAAATCGTGACTCGCATTTGCGAGCCTATTCTAAAGCGGTTTTAATAATGGTTGATAAATTTTGCTACTATTACCCGCCAGTTCTATAGTAAAAAGTTCTGGATCGAAAAAAAAAATTTTAAAAAGGGAAGAATTATTAATTCGTGTTTAAAATGAATAATGTATGAAACCTGGGGCGCAACCAGAACTTTTTCTTGGTGAGGGGTAGAATTGAAAAAAAAACAAAAAAAAAACTTGGGCATGGGTGAAAATTCGATTTGGTACCTACCTGATTTGATATCTGCCTATTTTCATGAATTAAGTTTGAGAAAATTTCGAATTTAGAAAATTTATAAAACTTTGATGCAAGAAATTGAAAATTTCATAATCTGAGTCGGCAAATATTGTAATAAAATAACCTATTTTCTCTTCTGAAAGTGGGGGAAGTTGATGTGGGTCTTCTTGGATTGTTTGGGATAAGTAATCAGAAATGTTAAGAGTCGGTTGCGTTAATGAAAAAAGTGAACTGTGCTAGAACATACATAAGCACTCTACTAATACCTATTGTGGAACAAAACGCTATTTTGAAAGCATGAACATAGTTATTCTATTTTAAAAACCTGTTTTCAAAGATGAAATAGCGAGCCGTTTTGTAAACGTATGTTGAAAACAGTTATGTCCTATTTTACAATTTGAAAATAGGCCATTTGGGACTTTTTTTGTATTTTTTATTTGAAAAAGATTGTGGCATCTATTTAGAAATCTCTTGCTAAGACTAGTAAGGCAAATGTCAGTTGTTGATATGTTGCCAGTGGATCAATGTATTATCACAAAATAAAATAAGCGACTGTGGTTGGTGTGTGCCGCTTTTTATGTCATTGAGGACAGTTGCACCTTCCTCTGTATGTATTTGGTTTATGAAATCGATTATTATTTGTCATTGAGCTTTCTGCTGTGAAATGTTGAGTAGTGAAAATTTATTGGGAATCATGTTAATTGGAAAATGGTGATGTACAAAAATTGCAGTATCAAGTATTCTGAGGATTATTTCGATGATGTTATTAATTATGTGGTTAAATTAGATATCAGGGTACACATTCCTAAAGTAATGCCAGAAACTGGACGTCGATTGGTAGATGAGATATGAACTTCGTACCATGACGTTAGTTTTCAACAAGAACATTCTAATTTTTTGGAAGTATATACATCAAATTTGAAGAAAATTTGGTGGCACCAGTAGCAAAATCTTGATCATAAAATATTCTCTCCTTTCGCTACAGAAACATCAACGACTTCATAGTGTGTGCTGATTGGGAAGAGAATTTTGTAAATCCCACAAAAATTATTAACAATCTCAATTTTTGATCAATCGAGATGTGGCATGTTTTTTTCTTCATTACAAAAAAAAAGTTACAAAAATATGTTATTTTCTGGAAGAAGAGAGGGGTGAAAATTAGAGTTGATATAAATTATATTCTGGGAATTAAAAACTGCGTAAATCAGGTTACAAATTTTCTTGTCAAATCTTGATCAATTCCAAATTTTGATTTAAAAAAATTTTTTTAACCAAAACTGTCCTACTTTAAAATAAATTTCCATTCTACACTATTACGTCAGTATTTAAAAATTAATAAAACCATGAATTTAAACAACAGTGCAGAAATACAGAAGTCTTACAAATGTTTTCTTCAGTTTGGGCAAGCGTAGCATCAAGTCATTGATGTTTCTGCGGCGGAAGGAAAGAATATTTTCTAATCAAAATTTTGCTGCTGGTGCCAAATTTTCTTTACATTTGATGTATTTCCAAAAGTTAGAATGTTCTTGTTGAAAGCTTATGTCATTGTATGAAGTTATTGAAGTTCCTATTTCATTGACCAATCGACGTCCAGTTTCTGGCATTACCTACGTTAATTACGTTAGTGAGTGATGTAATTTCGCAAAAAACCTAATAAACTACTGGCACTTTGCTTTCAAGTAAATAGAAAGTTATTTTTCGGGAGAGGGGTGGATTATAATTTTTTGATAAATATGTGATCCTTGTGATTTGATTGAACTTTTTAACCATTTGAACTAGGAAAAGTAGTCATTTCCTATGTTTTCCTAGATGGGGGGAAGGGTGCTGTATTCAGTTTACACCATTGATTATGAGTCTTCAGACAGCCTAAGACTTCTTGAGACAGTGGCTGAAATTCTTTTTAAGACTTAGTGTACTTGTTCGAGTCCTCAGGTGTAACAGTCTTTCGGAAAAGTCAAACAGGAGCGTAGAAAAAGAAACGGATGGGTGAAAATCTAGAAAGAATTTGAGTTTGTCTTCTAGTGGTAGAGTCTTGAAAAGGTATTCTCTTACTGGGTGATCCGATCCCAACGCTTGTAAATAACTTTTTTTAAATTCTAACTTGACTGCTTTTTTGGTGTCCTCGCTTGGGGCTTGCGATAGATATTTACTACTTGTGAAATATTGGACATGCTTATCTTTATTCTGGTTGTGGTACTCTCTCTCTCTGTCTCTCCCCTCCCTCTATCCCCTCGCCCCGCCTCTCTTCCTTTCCGCCAGGTATTCTTGATTGGCTTCCGGAGGTATCTGGGAAACGTTCTCCTCCCCAATGCCGCATAGCCATTCCGGCCTGAGTGAGTGGATCAGTTCCCCCAGGCCAGGCTCGGGATGCCATTCGGTTCTGAGACTATTCTATTTCCTCTGACCCAATCTACGACTGTTTTACGTTGCAAAATACATCGTACATGATAACTGAAATTTATTGATTGCCATGTTTTAGCGATTAACTTCTTGGACGACCATTGCCTGCTAAACATGTACAAAGAGCAACTGGCGAATGCATTCGTTCCAACATAATCATCGTTATCTATGAACTGCATTATTTTCTGAATTATGGAAACTCGTGTTTTATAATTAGGTTACCATCTTGGTATGATTACACTAATAATCAGCCACATATTTCCAACGTACTAGGGTTTTTTTTTTTTTTTTTTTTTTTCGCTCAGCGTTTGAGAAAAGTTTATTCTAAGTGTTCATAAGTTAAATATTTCCAGCAATTTTAATCTCTTTTGATGGTTGCTATATCGATAACGAACTTCGTTCTGCGCTCGGAAATCTTCAGGCTGGAAAGTTTTTATTTTCTTAACGAGTTTAGAGATTATTTCTGACTCGAGCGAACGTTTTCAGTCGCTTTTTTGTTTTAATTTTAATTAGTTCTGCGTTAATTGTTCGCTAATTTTCGTTTCGTCGAACTTCTATCGGATTTGCGCCGAGTTGTGAATTTTAAACTTTCAGGCTTTTAGCGTAGATTAGCGATGCTTAGTGTATTGTACCTATTGATATTCGTACTGCGGTTACTTAGCCGTGTTTTACGATATTTTAATTTTTGTCGGAAGTTTTGTGTTAGTTTGAAGTTGGCTGAGGTAATAACTCGAAGGGGAGACGGGAAAAAAATAAGAAAATGTCTAGCGAAACAAGATTTTGAAAGTTAAGGGATGGATATGTTCAATGAAAGAAGATTCATCTAAGGGTCGTGTCGAATTTGGTAATGATTTTTAAGATCGGTGAAATAGGCCTCATCGTAGGTACCTCGCTAAAGCGAATACAGTTTTACCCTCTTGTAAGAAATCAGTTTTCTGTTTTCCCATCATTCCTAATATTCAGCCGTTTGCTAGAATATATCGACAATCTTGGCAACTGATACTTATTTTCGCTCGCGAGAGTGCACAACTCGTTTTTCCATTTATTTTTAATTGCGTGTGCGCAGTCACATAAAACGAAGAACTTTGATAACAAATTGAATAATTTCATCTTGCGCTGGCTTACAGTTAAACTCTTATACGTACTTATATTCATAGGACCATGGTAGAGAGTTTTGCCGAGTCAAGTTGAAGGGATTTCAGAAGATCTGAGTTATCGAAAAATTAGACGGTTGTTAGGGGATCTAGCAAAAAGTTTGAAAATTTTCGGGAGATCGTCTGAATAATAACGGAAATGCACATAAAAATACAGGAGTTTCATCAAAATATGCGGGAGACTATATAAGAAATTCAGGAGACGTGTGCAAAACTGTGCGGTAAATACGCCAAAAATTCAGATTTTATTCAGGCTATTTGACGAAGTTTCTTGGAATCTCCTGAAATTTTAGATGGCTTAGCATCACTGTAGTGTAGAGAATATCTAGGGGCCGGAAGTAAAGTTCGTGTCAGGTAGCAAATATTCACGTGCAGGACGAACGAAAATATTTTAACTTTTTTATTGAATGTTATTCGAGAAAATGCTTCTTTTTTGCCCTATTTTCAATCTAAAATTTGTATGAGGCCTCTTTATGAGTGCCGGGTCGGGGCAAACATCCTCAGGTGTCCCCTCTTGTTAGACTTGCCTACAAAGAACCTTCGTTTTTAACCAGTGAAACGTGGCTACGTGCAAGTTCGCAGTGCATAGAAAATTGCACAATCTTTATTACCAAAATTAGTACGTGCCATAAATATAGTACTTGTTTTAATGGAGTACTCATTTTAATTGATTTACGGATTACTAAGCCTTAATCTGAACATAAGCAGTAAATTTTTTATCAAGGTACGAAGTTGTTGAGCTATGCACTGTGGTAGTCTATACAGCTATATGAGTGACCCGCCTATTCATTTTCAGTTTTAATGGTTGTATTAAAAGATGATCCGATTGGATTATTGTCATATCGAATCCGAATTTGGTCTTGAAACATCGGAGTCTAGATTTTCGGTCTCTGACCGGGTTAAAAAAAGTTCCTACTTGAAAAAAAAAAAACCTGTCGACCAGCTGGGTGATTTCATCCAGATAACATTTCATTTCGAACAAGTCTTACAACAATGTATCTTCAATTCCATTTTTCCATTGTCGGTGACCGCTTGTACTTAATGAAAATATTGTTCGGAATTGAATTTCTGACCTTTTCACTCGAAAGACACAGGTCTTGGGGTAACTGTATGATGCGGGTTTGCTTCCTATTTAGTATTTGCTCGGTCGGATACTCCAAATCTCGTTGATATTATTTTCTAATTTGCTATAGCTAGTCTGTTAATTTAGTATATATTTTTGCTATCAAGAAGTTGTGTATATAATTTTATTTTTATTTTTTATTCGATTAATTTGGTTTCGATCCTAAAATATTCGAGTTCTTTGCACATTTTATTTTATTTTTATAATTTTTCAAATTATTATTTTTCCATTTTTAAAGCTTGTTTACATTTTTTAAAAATTGATTTTCTTATTATTCGCTTAGTCGGACACTTTAAATGTAGTTGATATTATTTTGCTCATTTGATGGCTAGTCGGTTCATTTACTACCTAGTTTTGTTATCAATAAGTCGTGCATGATTTCATTTTTAATTTTATTTGATTAATATTTTGGTTTCAAACCTAAAATATTTGTATGGTGATTCTGGTGTAGATGCCCCTCTTCTTGAAACTCTACCGTGTATATCACTGAATGATTGTACAGACGATCTAACACGATACCATCATGTCGAGAATTTTATAGGTTGCATTCAGATATTTATTTTTCTATTTCTCAGTTGAAAATGTCTTTCAAATTTTGAAACAGTTGAGGTCATTTTGACCAGCTTCTCAAAATTGTCCGAGAAAATGCCCACCATGTCGGAGAAGATGCCTTAGGGAGAATAACGTGAAGCTTCGTATGTACTCGTACATTCAAAGCCGAGAACAAATTTCTTATTAAATGTTGGACTACCTAGAATTACTCAGACAACATGAAATCAGTGTGTAGCAACTGGGCACTGCAATAATTTCCTTTGTACTGAACGGTAATAAGAAACCCAACATTCTCGTAGTTCTTTAAGTCATACAAAATTAGCAAACTGAACTTCAAAATTGGCTGAAAATCATGAAAAACCAACAATTTTCTGACAATGTGTATTAATACTGTATTGTCGTGTTTATATAAACATTGCTATAACAGGTGGGACATTTTCTCCGATTTCGTAAATGATCACCTTCTCAATCCAGTGGTAGAAGATGCCGTTTCTTCTAAATGAACTTTAAATAGATGTGAGCGTTCCTCAAAGCCAAAACAGCATTTTTATTTATTACTCGTGGAAAAAAAATAATAAAATCCAATATAACTTTTAAACGCTTTACATCGTTTTTAAAGCTCTAAAAAATTTTACATAAACATGCCATAGACTTGAAAATACATGAGTAGAAACATCTCGATGCGCTGAATCTGATAACAGCACTTTTAACGCAATCGGTGCAGCCAGTTATAAAAATTTTGAAGGTGGAGCATTTTCCCTGATAGGGCATCTTCATTGGAATTACCTTATTCGGGCACTTGACGAGTTTTATTTTATTTTTATGATTTTGAGTTTTCTTAGTATTATTTTTATCATTTAGCTTGTTTACGTTTTTGTTTGATTTGGTATTTGCTTGGTCGGATACTCTAAATTTAGTTATTATTTGCTCATTTAATGGCTAGTCGTGGTTCATTTACTGTGTACACTTATCAAGAAGTCGTACATGGTTTCCTATTTGTTTTTATTTGGTTAATTTGGTTTCAGTCATAGAATATTCGGAACCTTGCATGCCTCATTCTTATGATTTTGCATTTTCCAATTATTATTTCGTATTTAAGCTGGTTTACGTTTTTGTTTGATTGACTTTATTATTAGCAACATGGCATAGTTTTTCTGCCAGTGGGTATACATTGTTCCCATGCTTTGTTTTAAACTTAAGTTCCTTATTTTTTTATGTTTTTATTTTTGATTTATTTTGTTTAATAAACAATTTGGCATGCTAAGTTTTGTTTCGTTTTGCTGATACGGGATTTTTTAGTTGCGATTGTTATGTTTAATTTGCGGCGTACCCATTACTCAATTCGGATGATGCTGTGGAGGTGCAGTCACTCGTTTCATTGATATATTTTAATGCAGGCTCACGAGCAAGGGTGCGGATGATGAAAGAGGGTGACGTTGAAAATACATATTTTTCCAGTTTCCAGCTAAAATTTTGCTCACTTCGCCCACGAATGCCCTATTTTTATTGTTTTATATCTATTATGTTTCTCCTTCCCCTCAAAAATTTCCGAGTACGTTACTGGGGTCACAGCGAGGGTATGGCCTCAAAACTGATTAAGATTAAAAAAAAAAAAAAATTAAACACCTTATAGCATTATCTGCTCTTTCTTTGGAATGAAACCAGAAAGCTGAAATCCGGGAGCCAAAAGAGATCCTCTGTACAATGCTCACGGTATTTCGTTGGGCATGAAAAATAGAAAATTAGAAATGAAAATGTTGAGGTTTCGATCTGCTTGACTACTCTGCTCCCTTGTGAGAAAACTGTGCTGACGGTTCCTACTTGTTCTACTTTTTAAATTCTGTCAAAGACAAAACACAAAAACAGACATCTTTAGAAGACATGAAAAAAAAATATGTATGTAAACTTGATCAGAGACGTACAAAAGCTATTTTTTTAGGGTGGGGAAGGCGCTCTCAGATTTTTAATTTGAAAATGTAAATTTTGTCAACCGAGAGTCTAATTTTAGAAACGGATTTAAAAATAAAAAATAAATGAAAATTGACAAAAAATACTAGTTATTACTGCTGGTGCAAATCATTATTTCACCAACTGAGGACTGATTTTGAATAATTCATCAGTTCTCAAAAGTGTCTGGAGGCTTCTGCTGCCCACTTCAGTATATCCTTGGTCTTGACAAACTTCTATCAATTTGAACGGATTCTTAATTGGTGCCAACAAAATCATAAGAAGCCTTATTTGAATCTTACTGAGTTTAATGGCTCGTAACATGAATGATCTAATGGAGTAAGAACAGTCATTATAGTGTCGTAATTGGTAGGTCTTGACAGATTCCTACAGATCTCGAGTCTCATTGAATTTCAACAGTCTTGACAAGTCTTACTAGAGCTGACTTTGTGATGTGTGAAAGCCATTATTGATGAATGTTGTCCCTACTCGTGGTCAGCTTCTCGGTGTATTCATTTGCAAATAGTAAATAATTTCGAAGATTTCCAACTTTCCATTCTTACATTTTGAATTTCTGGCTTACATGTACGCATTGAGTAAGAAAATCATTTTTTCGAATAATCTCGTTATTTCTAGAAATTTAAAGGGCCCGTCTGTGCTTGGGGACCTTGGGCTTGGGTCCACTGAGTCCACTGGGTTGATCCGAGCCGAAAAGAGCCTTACATTATCTAACAACCTAAGACCTCCCTCTTCTCCAATCTATTGTAAAGAAATCGAACTGAAATCTGAGATTTCTAATCATACGATGTAAAGCAGACTTGATCAGTCTTCACCGCTGAACTGAAGAGTCGTTCAGCAAACGGCACTTAATGGAAAATCACTTTATTTGAGATGTTGACGATATCTGGTTGTCGTAACCAACAGTCCACCAGTACTGGAAATCCAGAAAAAAGTCATCTACGAGTATGTTTTATAAATGATAAAGAAAGAACTAGCAAATTCATGTTTTTGAGCCAAGTACCGTTTGCTGTGCGACATGCGACCCTTCAGCTGAGTTCTTCGAGTCCTGATGAATGTAAATAGAATCGGAACGAGTTTTAACGAGGCTTTCATGATTTTTCACCCTGTCTTGTATTATGACGGCTTTTTAACGGGTCTTAACGAATCTTAATGATTTTCGACAGGTCTTAAATACAAATGTGGCGTCGTAACAAGTTTGAACAGAATTTTCACGATTAGTGAATTCTAACAAAGCCTTGTTGATTCGTGGTGAGTCCAAACCGATTTCTCGACGAGTCAGATCAGTCTGAGTCTTCATTAGCCTTGTCAGTGAGTCTCAATGAAGTCTTATGATTAGTAATTCTTAACGAAGTCTTAATATGTTTCGGCTAAGGATTGGCAAAATCATGAATTCGGTGGTCTAAAATCACGATCTTCAGATCATTTATTTAAAACAGTGAATAAGATCATGGATGTAGGTCAAAAAATCATTTTGAAAAATATCTCAATTGAGCTTAAATTTCTGGAAACTTATAGTCCTCAACAAAAAATAGCATAGATGACAGGGAGATAGAATCTGTAAAGGAAACAACTTACTTAGGTCAATTAATCGCTTTTGAAAATAAAATGGAGAAGGAAATTAACAGGCGAATTGGCTTAGCATGGAAAAAATATTGGTCACTGAGACATATCTTCAAAGGTAATTTTAAATACAAATAAAAAGGGGAAATTTTGAATATGCGCGTGCTGCCTGTTCTAACATATGGATGCCCAACCTGGACAGCAAAAGCAAAAATTCTTAACAAAAATATGTATCATCAACCCAAAACTCTATGCTAGGAGCTACGGCATATGCTTGGAAAGAGGAAATCGGACAAAATTCGAACCGCTTCACTAAAAAAAGGGGGAAATCCCAAGCATATTAGATGCAATAGTTCAAATTAGGAATCAAAAGTGGGAATCGGCGGGGCACGTTGCTGGACTCCCCCGCCCCGACAGATGGGCACTCTAGCCACCTTTTGGATTTTCGCGTACAAAAAAAAAAAAAAAAAAGAAAGGGAGACAAAAAGCGTGATGGTGCGAAATCAAGAGTTTCTTTTGCCCCATAAAATTCCAAAAAATTGCTACAATCAGGGAAGAGTGGGAAAGGGTGAGATGTACCTTTGCTCTTAAAGGACTGGGGATATTTTCTGTATAAATTAGAAAAAGTTACGATACTTCATGTAATATTCCTCTAATAAAGGTATTAACTAAATTCTTCTCAAAAGATAAACAAAATGGCTCCCCCTCTTTTCGTCCACGAGACACTTCGTCCAATGAGACATTTCGTCCAGGGAAATTATGTCCAAAAAACCTTTTGGTCTTAGGTTCGCCCAAAATCATTTTCAGCAGAAATATGTACATACAATTTATTATAAGTGTATACGATGATATACGAGAATTTTGCATACATACATACAATAGAAATAGCTCTAAGGTATACAAAAATCTCATTGTCGTCTATATATTTTTTATAATTTTGGACAATCACCTTGATATGCTCCTGATTGCTCACATATTTTTTCGGGCAGGGTGCTTGATCTTCATGTGACCACCTAGCAGCTGCAAAATTAGAGTCATTCATTTTTTGGTCTTTCTGGACGCGCTCCAGGAATTTCTAAACGGATGTGTGGTGTACTCCCAGTAATTTTTGAAAGCGCATATTCCAACCCTCAACGACATTATTTGTTCGGGGTTGTTGCAGGTATCGACAGGCTTATACAGGCTTCACCTCTGTATAAAAAGTGTTTTCTTCTTTTTCGACTTGATAATTCGCAGTGGGAACAGAGACTGGACGAAAAAAGTTGGACGAAAAGTGTCACTGGACAATCTTTTTTGGACGAACTGTCGCCTGGACGAAATGGCTGTGGACGAAAGGTCGTGAAACCGAACAAAATATATGAGGAGCGATTTTCCAAAACGGCCTCTGTCCATTTTTTTGAAAATCGTTTTATAGCGCCCGCTGGTGAGCTATCTAGTAATACATATTCTAGCCCGAACAAAATCACGATATCGCGAATCTAACGCATGTAAGAAGCCAAAACAGACTCGCAAAGAGAAGAAAAAAGTTTTTACAAAACGGCCTCGGTCTACATATTTTTATCACAATAGAGGACTCGACATTATCTTGAAAATTTTATGAATTACATAGAATCTGCTAAAAGACACAGTATGTCTAATTTTGTGCCCAACCAAAACTAATAATTCAAAAATGTTGTTCCAAAACGGCCTCTATCCAGGACATCCCCCACTTCGCGACTGTCATGTGCGTCTCCTGTACTAGGTATACATTCAATATTTCAACGAGATAAATTCCTGTAAGTGTTCTATTAGGCATCCGACTATCAACCGTGACATGTAGGTGTAATGCAGGATACACCAAGTTTTTTCTTCCTCGTGAAAAAAATATAAAACTGGACAGAGACCGTTCTGGAAAATCGCTCCTCATATGTGAGAGGCCGAAGAACTACATAGTATGTTGACAGTCACCGGTGAATGTCGATAATCACAAACCCGTTTGTTGGAAGTTCGATAAAGGATGCGTAAAGGTTGGTGAATGTTGAACTACATAGGAATGCGTCATCCGTTATGTGTACTATCATTGCGATGTATCTAATCCTGTCGAAGCTTGCATGAGCTCATGCCATACCTCCTTTCATTGTATGCATAATAATTTATACGCAGTACTACTAAAGTGATTGTGCGTCGATTTTACTCGTACTTTCGTTCGTGTGGTGGCCTACGCGTGAGAAAATTTTTAAATATTAGCGTGATCTGTACTGTGTAACTCAAAGTGCCATAGCACGTCTTGTAATTAATAATTGGAAGCACATCAGGTCAGTACGCAATAGGGGTAATTCTCCCAATAACTCGTAATTTTAGTTGTTTTTTTTAAAAGCATTTTTGAATTTATTTTTGGAAGGATTTTTTTCATGGAATGTGTAATGTATATGTACCTTAAGGCATGTATAAGGTTCAACAATCTACCCCCCCCCCCTAGTTTGGGCTGGGGATACGATTTGTAAACGACAAAGGATTTTTCGTAGACGACGAAGGAATTTTTGTAGAATCGTGTGCTCTATCATAATTCATCGAGAACTCAAATTTCCAAAATTTGCACATAGACTGTTCTTGTTTAACACGGCAGTGTTGGACACCTGACACAATCAGTGGAATATGCTTTTTAATACGAGAAGCGTAAGACAATTTTTCCGGATCCTTTATTTCAATTTTCAGTGTTATGCATGAAGGAAAATCGATTAAATTAATCAATAACTCGAGGATCCTTATTGATAGGTAATCGATCAGAGGCAAACATATCGATTTAAATCGATTTTGGATCAATTTTTTGACAGCCCTAACTCGGATATGACGAAGGGGAAAAAATCTTGTATAGACGACGAAGGAAAATTTTGTGTATAAACTGATTATATAGGCAGCCAGCAGTTCGAAAAAATTTAATACTGAGCATGTTGGTATATTCTACAGTGTTGGCTTGCTACAAATATGCTTGTAATAATTACTTCACAGTTTATTAGTGTAGTCTACGAAGGAAGATTTAGAGTACGGAAAGTCGATTTTCAGCGAAAAAACATAGTGAATAACCATATTAATTTCAGAATTTTGGAAATTATCTTGTGGACGATACATAACATCCTTCTAACTATAAGGATACAGGGTTCCTACTTTTTTCGGCAAGTAGTGTCACCCACAATAAGCACTCGAAAAATTTGTAGACTACGAAGGAAGAAAAGTGGTTACACAACTTCATCGGGGTCTGCGGACCCTTTTAAGGGGTCAAAATTTTGGGTAGCGCCCTCAAATGACTTGTACAACATATCTCTTCGAGAAAAACATTCCACATATATTATTATATTTTTTATTAGAAATATCTGTCTGTGTGATGCGTTTTTAAGAAAAATCCGTGAGTGGTTACGTAGACGACGATGGAATTTTTTGGGGATGTTAGGTATGTTAGGGTATGTATTTTGATCTGTTTGGCAGATTGATGTGATAGAAGAGATTTACACTTATCTAACAAAAAAAAAAAAAAAAATTATTGCTCTAACATTCTTAATTTTTGAGATACCAAACGGTTACCTAAATATTGAGTTATTGGGAGAATGACCCAATAGCATTTCTCTTGTTTATTTTTCTTTGTAGTATGTAGAATAAGTATAGAGTGGTCCAACAGATTGTCTTCCTTAACATTCACCAAAGCTCGTCTGTGATTGTTGACCTGCACCGATGATTGTCCAAACATAAATTTCTCTTCCGACTTTCGCTAAGCATTTTGGTGATTGTCGACGTTCACAGGTTATTATCAACATTTTGAAATTTCGGTCTTTCACCGTAACATAGTATAAGGGTAACTCTACAAGAATGTTGATATTTCAGGATCATTTTTTCGATTTTTAGAGAAGGTATTTTTAGGATTCTTATGGAATCTTTTGCGTTCATCTTGCACAACACATTGGCAACATTGACCTTGTAGCGGGGCCAGTAGGGGAGGGGGAAATGACGTTTTCAAAAAAATGATGACCCGACGAGGAGAAAGTGAGACACGACAAGGACATAATGAGTAACAATGCGGAAGTTGCGAGGTAGAAAAGGTTTTCGCATTCCTCATATTATATGTACATCTGCTGCAGCCTATAAATTGAAACTGTTCCCATATCAACGTCAAATCTACATTTTATTCGCTAAATTAAAGAAAAAACTGAATTTAAATGTAATTTATATGATATAATGATTAAGAAATCATTTATATCACTCGTCTTGGGGGAACAATTGACCGTGGCTTAAGCTTAATGAAAACCACAAGTTTCTGTCTTAATTTGGCCATCAGAATCATAAATGATAAAAACAAAAAAAAATAACCATAAATTGTATGGCAATGCAGCACCACCTAATGAAAAAAAATTTCCATGTGTAGCATTGCTACGTATGGAAACGTACCTGACATTTCTTTTTCAAATCTCAGAACGTGGTAAATTGAAGTAAGTATCGCTGTTCGCGGTGCGAGACTCCGTTAAATGACGCTGTGAGTATGACAAATAAAAGAATTATTCTGGATTTTTACGAACATTTTTTGTTACATAAGAAAAAAATGTAAGTCACCGGCCATGCTAATTGCTAAACGCATATCCTCGTCATGGCAAGAAAGATTCAACTCGGGCCACGACGAGGACAACTAAACAGGACCACACTGAAACTTTTTCATGGTTCCATAAGCTGAAGGTATGAGCTATTTTCGAATTAAATGATGGCTAATCTTTCAGTATGATTTAATGTACTTACCACTTGGTTTGATCTTCTAAAAGCGGTACATAATAAGCATCCACGAAACAGAAAACATTGCCCACGACCATGACAAGAAATTTTAATTTTAATTTTTTCGCAGTTACTCGTAAGACGAAGGATCTACTGATCATACAGCCAATTAATTTCGTCGGGACCGAGTTCTACGGATAAAAATACACTATAGGTTTGCCATATTCCATGACACTAACACTCTGATTTTATCAATTGAAAAATGGCCCGTTACGAGGACAATTCACCCCTGGGATAGTTTTGATAGTTGATATATTGACTTTCTATTAGAGTTAATTATGTTGCCAATGTAATTCTCGAAGTCTTTACAATAATATTTTGTAACTATACCTATAGTTTGATCCAACACGGACGGATGATGCTGGCGGACAATATTCTCTCATCAAAAAGCTATGACGGGACGCCACGACGAGGACAAATAAGGGTATTTAAGGTTAATTTTATCTCTATAGAAAAAGGTCAACATTATTGCTGTTGTGCTGAGGAAATAGAAAGCAACTTTTTGTAAATGTTACAAACTAACGTTCTCAGTTCACACAAGATATTCGGCTGAGACAAAAATATTACCTAACATTCTTGTAGAATTACCCGTAAATACGTATTTATAGTATAAAAATGAAAATTAGATTCAGAGGTTCCAATCCGAGACTGAATATACGAATATATTATACAATAACTCCTGACGATGGAACGGGGGAGAATTTCGGGTTAGAACCAACTCCAGTGCTGTTAAAAAGAGTACTGCAGAATGTACGTTAGTGCATGAATGTGGTCCTACGGATGATTCAGATCCCTCGTAAAAAGTACACTCTACCGCCGCTGAGGCGCAGCATGTACTACCTTTGAAAAACGTATTTATACCTAGTCTAGTTTCTACCGTGAATCTATACTCTGTGAGGATGAGGATACCGATGACCAGTTGGGTTTTTACTTACATGATGTAACCTTAGAGGTGTTTCAATCACTCATACAAGTGAAAGTTTTCATCGATTTGGAAAGAGAGTATCATTCGGAAGAAAGTAGTTTGAGTTACGATGAAGTTCTTGTCGAAGTGCTGTTTGATAAGTGGAATTTGGACCGGGAAATCAACAACAACGATGCAAGGCTATTTTTATGCGAAAAAGAAAATCTCTCGGATTTTGATAAAAATGAGCTCATCTGAAAAAAAAATTTGTTTGCTACAAGGCATGTTCTTTTCAATTTTCCGTTAACCGCATTCATTCTCGATATATTTTGAAAAAAACATTAAAATTACCATAAACTGCTGCGCTGCATTCCCCCTTTTCGCCCCCCTTTCCTTATCAGTTTTTCTTAAATCGATGCTAGCGAACCTACAATTTGCACGGTCCGGATAACGGAATAAAATTTACGAACATGCGGGTAATTTGAACCCCCTTCAATTTATAATGTGGATCCCTCGAGTTAAAAAGTTTAGCTGTGCTCTCCCTCCAGGAGAGAATGTTACGTGCATATTTTGCCACGAAACATAGGGAGGGAGGGGGGCTCTTCGCAACACGGGCACATTACAGCAGCCTCCAGCCTGGAAGATACAAACGCGACTGCTATTATTTGAGTGACGTCATGTTATTACCTACTCATAATTTTATTGTTGGACTCTTTGACTATATATAACTATATGGACTGATCAAGACGACACTACTACAAGGAAATCTTGCACACGACCCTGTTTCAACATCTTTTGTGCTATAATGATTAGAGAAGACCTTGTTGTGATTTGGTTATCAGTTTGTTCTGTATCCTAGATCCTAACGTTGTAATGTTGAAAAGATGCGATTTATTTGCTAAAAATCAGTCCACTTTTGAGCCTATACATCAACCAATGTATTTTTCAATTATATATACCGTATTTCTCTATTGATACAGCCAAATATTTTTGCACAAAAGGAAGAATGAGAAGAAAAACGGAGAAAACAAGGCAAATTAATACGTCTTTTATTCCATAGCCTGCTTCAGCGTTTGTTTTACAGGAATAATTCAACCGCTCCCAAATTTAAGTTGGAAAAGTCTGTAATAAAAGCAGCCGTAAAATTGTATCAAAGCACAAGTTTTCTTCACAAAACAAGAGTTCCTCACGAATGTTGTTTTAGCATTAAACGCCACAACTATCGTTTCGAACTCAGTAATTGCTGTCAATGGGAAACAACTAATCAAAAAGAGACTAAGAATATTCATCATTAACATCAAAAACAATCCTTATGGTGACAGGAATTATTTGAATCCGCAGATCTTTGTATACGTACATTACATAAATTACAGGTTATCACACCTGTTATCATTCGCTTAATCATTATAGCACAAAAGATGTTGAAACAACATTTTATCAACTTGATCAGTCCATATAGTTATATATAGTCAAAGGTTGGACTACCTAGCGAGTTCTGATAGCGTTTTGTTTTTGCTGTGCGAACGTTATCATGCGGGGAGAAAAGAAAACCGTTTTTTGTTGAGCGTGAATCGTTGTGTAAATGACTATAAAGAGAAAATTTCCGCTAACTAAATATGTCAGTTGATAGCTATGTACTAAGAATGAAAACAAACTAGTTGGAAAAGAAGATATATCTAGTTACTGAGAAATTTAGCTTCGAGTAAAAATTAAGCCCATGGGGTAATTTCCTACACATATTAGGTGAAAGGATGACAGTTGAACAAAACACTAATTCTACCTGAATACTTACTTCTTTTTCGGAGTTGAGTTGTCACACGTGTTGCCTCGTGTCAGTATTACAGTATCTATGCGTTACTTTTTGAAAGTTGAGCGATTTAGACCTTTGGTAACCTTTGAAAAGTGTTGCAACCTACCTCACTGATAGAACTCTTGCGTATCTATCATGAATGTACATTAATTAAAATGCATAATAAATGAAACTTATCAACAATTCGACATATACCTACCTGCTTTTTGAACTTATTGTTGTGACTTTCATTCCATTTATTAAATTCTCACGTTGCAATGTACCCCATACTTTTCTTTATGGGGTAACGTGCAACACAATTTTGAAAAAATCATCAAAATTTCGAATGAATGAAAAATACAGAATGAAGTAGGTCAACTTACAGGGCAGAACAAGAGCTACTTCTCGACATACTTCCCAATTTTCTACAATGAATGGTCTATTTTCTGTGGTAGTTTGAAGAAAAATATTGCAATGTGCCCCCTCTCCCCTTTGCGTCGATCGC
>CM063110.1:32013860-32212257 GCA_031841125.1 Acanthococcus lagerstroemiae | reverse complement strand
GTGTATCTCGGGAACGGAGGGTCGCCGCAATTTCAACCACGAATTCGAACTCAGCGTGAAAAATTGAGTATGAAACACTCATTAATTCGAAATTTTTGATTTTCTCAAATTTTGAAAATTTCTCCATACTATACATCATGTCTTTTTTGGGGCGAAAAAATTTTCGGAGAGCTACGGCGTCGGTGCTGGGGCTAGTTACTCAAATTTTCGAGACGAATTCGAATCGTTGTCAAAATTGAGCTACAGTCATTTCTTGACCAAAACTGATCAAATTTTCAATTTTTTTTTTAGTGTATCTCGGGAACGGAGGGTCGCCGCCAAATTCCAACCACGAATTCGAACTCAGCGTGAAAAATTGAGTATGAAACACTCATTAATTCGAAATTTTTGATTTTCTCAAATTTTGAAAATTTCTCCATACTATACATCATGTCTTTTTTGGGGCGAAAAAAATTTTCGGAGAGCTACGGCGTCGGTGCTGGGGCTAGTTACTCAATTTTTCGAGACGAATTCGAATCCGTTGTCAAAATTGAGCTACAGTCATTTCTGACCCAATTTGATCAACTTTTCCAACTTTTTCGAGTGTATCTCAGGAACGGAGGGTCGCCGCCAAATTTCAACCACGAATTCGAACTCAGCGTGAAAAATTGAGTATGAAACACTCATTAATTCGAAATTTTTGATTTTCTCAAATTTTGAAAATTTCTCCATACTATACATCATGTCTTTTTTGGGGCGAAAAAATTTTCGGAGAGCTACGGCGTCGGTGCTGGGGCTAGTTACTCAATTTTTCGAGACGAATTCGAATCCGTTGTCAAAATTGAGCTACAGTCATTTCCTGACCAATTTGATCAACTTTTCCAAATTTTTCGAGTGTATCTCAGGAACGGAGGGTCGCCGCCAAATTTCAACCACGAATTCGAACTCAGCGTGAAAAATTGAGTATGAAACACTCATTAATTCGAAATTTTTGATTTTCTCAAATTTTGAAAATTTCTCCATACTATACATCATGTCTTTTTTGGGGCGAAAAAATTTTCGGAGAGCTACGGCGTCGGTGCTGGGGCTAGTTACTCAATTTTTCGAGACGAATTCGAATCCGTTGTCAAAATTGAGCTACAGTCATTTCCTGACCCAAATTGATCAATTTTCCATTTTTTCGATTTTGTGTATCTCGGGAACGGAGGGTCGCCGCCAAATTCAACCACGAATTCGAACTCAGCGTGAAAAATTGAGTATGAAACACTCATTAATTCGAAATTTTTGATTTTCTCAAATTTTGAAAATTTCTCCATACTATACATCATGTCTTTTTTGGGGCGAAAAAATTTTCGGAGAGCTACGGCGTCGGTGCTGGGGCTAGTTACTCAATTTTTCGAGACGAATTCGAATCCGTTGTCAAAATTGAGCTACAGTCATTTCCTGACCCAATTTGATCAACTTTTCCAACTTTTTCGAGTGTATCTCAGGAACGGAGGGTCGCCGCCAAATTTCAACCACGAATTCGAACTCAGCGTGAAAAATTGAGTATGAAACACTCATTAATTCGAAATTTTTGATTTTCTCAAATTTTGAAAATTTCTCCATACTATACATCATGTCTTTTTTGGGGCGAAAAAATTTTCGGAGAGCTACGGCGTCGGTGCTGGGGCTAGTTACTCAATTTTTCGAGACGAATTCGAATCCGTTGTCAAAATTGAGCTACAGTCATTTCCTGACCCAATTTGATCAACTTTTCCATTTTTTCGAGTGTATCTCGGGAACGGAGGGTCGCCGCCAAATTTCAACCACGAATTCGAACTCAGCGTGAAAAATTGAGTATGAAACACTCATTAATTCGAAATTTTTGATTTTCTCAAATTTTGAAAATTTCTCCATACTATATCATGTCTTTTTTGGGGCGAAAAAATTTTCGGAGAGCTACGGCGTCGGTGCTGGGGCTAGTTACTCAATTTTTCGAGACGAATTCGAATCCGTTGTCAAAATTGAGCTACAGTCATTTCTTGACCCAATTTGATCAATTTTTCCAACTTTTTCGAGCTTATCTCAGGAACGGAGGGTCGCCGCCAAATTTCAACCACGAATTCGAACTCAGCGTGAAAAATTGAGTATGAAACACTCATTAATTCGAAATTTTTGGTTTTCTCAAATTTTGAAAATTTCTCCATACTATACATCATGTCTTTTTTGGGGCGAAAAAATTTTCGGAGAGCTACGGCGTCGGTGCTGGGGCTAGTTACTCAATTTTTCGAGACGAATTCGAATCCGTTGTCAAAATTGAGCTACAGTCATTTCTGACCCAATTTGATCAACTTTTCCAACTTTTTCGAGTGTATCTCAGGAACGGAGGGTCGCCGCCAAATTTCAACCACGAATTCGAACTCAGCGTGAAAAATTGAGTATGAAACACTCATTAATTCGAAATTTTTGATTTTTCTCAAATTTTGAAAATTTCTCCATACTATACATCATGTCTTTTTTGGGGCGAAAAAATTTTCGGAGAGCTACGGCGTCGGTGCTGGGGCTAGTTACTCAATTTTCGAGACGAATTCGAATCCGTTGTCAAAATTGAGCTACAGTCATTTCCTGACCCAATTTGATCAACTTTTCCAATTTTTTTCGAGTGTATCTCAGGAACGGAGGGTCGCCGCCAAATTTCAACCACGAATTCGAACTCAGCGTGAAAAATTGAGTATGAAACACTCATTAATTCGAAATTTTTGATTTTCTCAAATTTTGAAAATTTCTCCATACTATACATCATGTCTTTTTTGGGGCGAAAAAATTTTCGGAGAGCTACGGCGTCGGTGCTGGGGCTAGTTACTCAATTTTTCGAGACGAATTCGAATCCGTTGTCAAAATTGAGCTACAGTCATTTCCTGACCCAATTGATCAACTTTTCCAACTTTTTCGAGTGTATCTCGGAACGGAGGGTCGCCGCCAAATTTCAACCACGAATTCGAACTCAGCGTGAAAAATTGAGTATGAAACACTCATTAATTCGAAATTTTTGATTTTCTCAAATTTTGAAAATTTCTCCATACTATACATCATGTCTTTTTTGGGGCGAAAAAATTTTCGGAGAGCTACGGCGTCGGTGCTGGGGCTAGTTACTCAATTTTTCGAGACGAATTCGAATCCGTTGTCAAAATTGAGCTACAGTCATTTCCTGACCCAATTTGATCAACTTTTCCAACTTTTTCGAGTGTATCTCAGGAACGGAGGGTCGCCGCCAAATTTCAACCACGAATTCGAACTCAGCGTGAAAAATTGAGTATGAAACACTCATTAATTCGAAATTTTTGATTTTCTCAAATTTTGAAAATTTCTCCATACTATACATCATGTCTTTTTTGGGGCGAAAAAATTTTCGGAGAGCTACGGCGTCGGTGCTGGGGCTAGTTACTCAATTTTTCGAGACGAATTCGAATCCGTTGTCAAAATTGAGCTACAGTCATTTCCTGACCCAATTGATCAATTTTTCCAACTTTTTCGAGTGTATCTCAGGAACGGAGGGTCGCCGCCAAATTTCAACCACGAATTCGAACTCAGCGTGAAAAATTGAGTATGAAACACTCATTAATTCGAAATTTTTGATTTTCTCAAATTTTGAAAATTTCTCCATACTATACATCATGTCTTTTTTGGGGCGAAAAAATTTTCGGAGAGCTACGGCGTCGGTGCTGGGGCTAGTTACTCAATTTTTCGAGACGAATTCGAATCCGTTGTCAAAATTGAGCTACAGTCATTTCCTGACCCAATTTGATCAACTTTTCCAACTTTTTCGAGTGTATCTCAGGAACGGAGGGTCGCCGCCAAATTTCAACCACGAATTCGAACTCAGCGTGAAAAATTGAGTATGAAACACTCATTAATTCGAAATTTTTGATTTTCTCAAATTTTGAAAATTTCTCCATACTATACATCATGTCTTTTTTGGGGCGAAAAAATTTTCGGAGAGCTACGGCGTCGGTGCTGGGGCTAGTTACTCAATTTTTCGAGACGAATTCGAATCCGTTGTCAAAATTGAGCTACAGTCATTTCTTGACCCAAATTGATCAATTTTTCAATTTTTTTTCGAGTGTATCTCGGGAACGGAGGGTCGCCGCCAAATTTCAACCACGAATTCGAACTCAGCGTGAAAAATTGAGTATGAAACACTCATTAATTCGAAATTTTTGATTTTCTCAAATTTTGAAAATTTCTCCATACTATACATCATGTCTTTTTTGGGGCGAAAAAATTTTCGGAGAGCTACGGCGTCGGTGCTGGGGCTAGTTACTCAATTTTTCGAGACGAATTCGAATCCGTTGTCAAAATGAGCTACAGTCATTTCCTGACCCAATTTGATCAACTTTTCCAACTTTTTCGAGTGTATCTCAGGAACGGAGGGTCGCCGCCAAATTTCAACCACGAATTCGAACTCAGCGTGAAAAATTGAGTATGAAACACTCATTAATTCGAAATTTTTGATTTTCTCAAATTTTGAAAATTTCTCCATACTATACATCATGTCTTTTTTTGGGGCGAAAAAATTTTCGGAGAGCTACGGCGTCGGTGCTGGGGCTAGTTACTCAATTTTTCGAGACGAATTCGAATCCGTTGTCAAAATTGAGCTACAGTCATTTCTTGACCCAATTTGATCAACTTCCAACTTTTTCGAGTGTATCTCAGGAACGGAGGGTCGCCGCCAAATTTCAACCACGAATTCGAACTCAGCGTGAAAAATTGAGTATGAAACACTCATTAATTCGAAATTTTTGATTTTCTCAAATTTTGAAAATTTCTCCATACTATACATCATGTCTTTTTTGGGGCGAAAAAATTTTCGGAGAGCTACGGCGTCGGTGCTGGGGCTAGTTACTCAAATTTTCGAGACGAATTCGAATCCGTTGTCAAAATTGAGCTACAGTCATTTCTTGACCCAAATTGATCAATTTTTCATTTTTTTTTTAGTGTATCTCGGGAACGGAGGGTCGCCGCCAAATTTCAACCACGAATTCGAACTCAGCGTGAAAAATTGAGTATGAAACACTCATTAATTCGAAATTTTTGATTTTCTCAAATTTTGAAAATTTCTCCATACTATACATCATGTCTTTTTTGGGGCGAAAAAATTTTCGGAGAGCTACGGCGTCGGTGCTGGGGCTAGTTACTCAATTTTTCGAGACGAATTCGAATCCGTTGTCAAAATTGAGCTACAGTCATTTCCTGACCCAATTTGATCAACTTTTCCAACTTTTTCGAGTGTATCTCAGGAACGGAGGGTCGCCGCCAAATTTCAACCACGAATTCGAACTCAGCGTGAAAAATTGAGTATGAAACACTCATTAATTCGAAATTTTTGATTTTCTCAAATTTTGAAAATTTCTCCATACTATACATCATGTCTTTTTTGGGGCGAAAAAATTTTCGGAGAGCTACGGCGTCGGTGCTGGGGCTAGTTACTCAAATTTTCGAGACGAATTCGAATCCGTTGTCAAAATTGAGCTACAGTCATTTCTTGACCCAATTTGATCAACTTTTCAATTTTTCGAGTGTATCTCGGAACGGAGGGTCGCCGCCAAATTTCAACCACGAATTCGAACTCAGCGTGAAAAATTGAGTATGAAACACTCATTAATTCGAAATTTTTGATTTTCTCAAATTTTGAAAATTTCTCCATACTATACATCATGTCTTTTTTGGGGCGAAAAAATTTTCGGAGAGCTACGGCGTCGGTGCTGGGGCTAGTTACTCAATTTTTCGAGACGAATTCGAATCCGTTGTCAAAATTGAGCTACAGTCATTTCTGACCCAATTTGATCAACTTTTCCAATTTTTTTGAGTGTATCTCGGGAACGGAGGGTCGCCGCCAAATTTCAACCACGAATTCGAACTCAGCGTGAAAAATTGAGTATGAAACACTCATTAATTCGAAATTTTTGATTTTCTCAAATTTTGAAAATTTCTCCATACTATACATCATGTCTTTTTTGGGGCGAAAAAATTTTCGGAGAGCTACGGCGTCGGTGCTGGGGCTAGTTACTCAATTTTTCGAGACGAATTCGAATCCGTTGTCAAAATTGAGCTACAGTCATTTCTTGACCCAAACTGATCAATTTTTCAATTTTTTTTTTAGTGTATCTCGAACGGAGGGTCGCCGCCAAATTCAACCACGAATTCGAACTCAGCGTGAAAAATTGAGTATGAAACACTCATTAATTCGAAATTTTTGATTTTCTCAAATTTTGAAAATTTCTCCATACTATACATCATGTCTTTTTTGGGGCGAAAAAATTTTCGGAGAGCTACGGCGTCGGTGCTGGGGCTAGTTACTCAATTTTTCGAGACGAATTCGAATCCGTTGTCAAAATTGAGCTACAGTCATTTCCTGACCCAATTTGATCAACTTTTCCAACTTTTTCGAGTGTATCTCAGGAACGGAGGGTCGCCGCCAAATTTCAACCACGAATTCGAACTCAGCGTGAAAAATTGAGTATGAAACACTCATTAATTCGAAATTTTTGATTTTCTCAAATTTTGAAAATTTCTCTATATACTATACATCATGTCTTTTTTGGGGCGAAAAAATTTTCGGAGAGCTACGGCGTCGGTGCTGGGGCTAGTTACTCAAATTTTCGAGACGAATTCGAATCCGTTGTCAAAATTGAGCTACAGTCATTTCTTGACCCAAACTGATCAATTTTTCAATTTTTTTTTTAGTGTATCTCGGGAACGGAGGGTCGCCGCCAAATTTCAACCACGAATTCGAACTCAGCGTGAAAAATTGAGTATGAAACACTCATTAATTCGAAATTTTTGATTTTCTCAAATTTTGAAAATTTCTCCATACTATACATCATGTCTTTTTTGGGGCGAAAAAATTTTCGGAGAGCTACGGCGTCGGTGCTGGGGCTAGTTACTCAATTTTTCGAGACGAATTCGAATCCGTTGTCAAAATTGAGCTACAGTCATTTCTGACCCAATTTGATCAACTTTTCCAACTTTTTCGAGTGTATCTCAGGAACGGAGGGTCGCGCCAAATTTCAACCACGAATTCGAACTCAGCGTGAAAAATTGAGTATGAAACACTCATTAATTCGAAATTTTTGATTTTCTCAAATTTTGAAAATTTCTCCATACTATACATCATGTCTTTTTTGGGGCGAAAAAATTTTCGGAGAGCTACGGCGTCGGTGCTGGGGCTAGTTACTCAATTTTTCGAGACGAATTCGAATCCGTTGTCAAAATTGAGCTACAGTCATTTCCTGACCCAATTTGATCAACTTTTCAACTTTTTCGAGTGTATCTCAGGAACGGGGGTCGCGCCAAATTTCAACCACGAATTCGAACTCAGCGTGAAAAATTGAGTATGAAACACTCATTAATTCGAAATTTTTGATTTTCTCAAATTTTGAAAATTTCTCCATACTATATACATCATGTCTTTTTTGGGGCGAAAAAATTTTCGGAGAGCTACGGCGTCGGTGCTGGGGCTAGTTACTCAATTTTTCGAGACGAATTCGAATCCGTTGTCAAAATTGAGCTACAGTCATTTCTTGACCAAATTTGATCAATTTTTCAATTTTTTTTTTAGTGTATCTCGGGAACGGAGGGTCGCCGCCAAATTTCAACCACGAATTCGAACTCAGCGTGAAAAATTGAGTATGAAACACTCATTAATTCGAAATTTTTGATTTTCTCAAATTTTGAAAATTTCTCCATACTATACATCATGTCTTTTTTGGGGCGAAAAAATTTTCGGAGAGCTACGGCGTCGGTGCTGGGGCTAGTTACTCAATTTTTCGAGACGAATTCGAATCCGTTGTCAAAATTGAGCTACAGTCATTTCTTGACCCAAATTGATCAAATTTTCAATTTTTTTTCGAGTGTATCTCAGGAACGGGGGTCGCCGCCTTCGCCGCCAAATTCCAAACGAATTCGAACTCAGCGTGAAAAATTGAGTATGAAACACTCATTAATTCGAAATTTTTGATTTTCTCAAATTTTGAAAATTTCTCCATACTATACATCATGTCTTTTTTGGGGCGAAAAAATTTTCGGAGAGCTACGGCGTCGGTGCTGGGGCTAGTTACTCAATTTTCGAGACGAATTCGAATCCGTTGTCAAAATTGAGCTACAGTCATTTCCTGACCCAATTTGATCAAATTTTTCAATTTTTTTTCGAGTGTATCTCAGGAACGGAGGGTCGCCGCCAAATTTCAACCACGAATTCGAACTCAGCGTGAAAAATTGAGTATGAAACACTCATTAATTCGAAATTTTTGATTTTCTCAAATTTTGAAAATTTCTCCATACTATACATCATGTCTTTTTTGGGGCGAAAAAATTTTCGGAGAGCTACGGCGTCGGTGCTGGGGCTAGTTACTCAATTTTTCGAGACGAATTCGAATCCGTTGTCAAAATTGAGCTACAGTCATTTTCTGACCCAATTTGATCAACTTTTCCAACTTTTTCGAGTGTATCTCAGGAACGGAGGGTCGCCGCCAAATTTCAACCACGAATTCGAACTCAGCGTGAAAAATTGAGTATGAAACACTCATTAATTCGAAATTTTTGATTTTCTCAAATTTTGAAAATTTCTCCATACTATACATCATGTCTTTTTTGGGGCGAAAAAATTTTCGGAGAGCTACGGCGTCGGTGCTGGGGCTAGTTACTCAAATTTTCGAGACGAATTCGAATCCGTTGTCAAAATTGAGCTACAGTCATTTCTTGACCCAAATTGATCAATTTTTCAACTTTTTTTCGAGTGTATCTCAGGAACGGAGGGTCGCCGCCAAATTTCAACCACGAATTCGAACTCAGCGTGAAAAATTGAGTATGAAACACTCATTAATTCGAAATTTTTGATTTTCTCAAATTTTGAAAATTTCTCCATACTATACATCATGTCTTTTTTGGGGCGAAAAAATTTTCGGAGAGCTACGGCGTCGGTGCTGGGGCTAGTTACTCAATTTTTCGAGACGAATTCGAATCCGTTGTCAAAATTGAGCTACAGTCATTTCCTGACCCAATTTGATCAACTTTTCCAACTTTTTCGAGTGTATCTCAGGAACGGAGGGTCGCCGCCAAATTTCAACCACGAATTCGAACTCAGCGTGAAAAATTGAGTATGAAACACTCATTAATTCGAAATTTTTGATTTTCTCAAATTTTGAAAATTTCTCCATACTATACATCATGTCTTTTTTGGGGCGAAAAAATTTTCGGAGAGCTACGGCGTCGGTGCTGGGGCTAGTTACTCAATTTTTCGAGACGAATTCGAATCCGTTGTCAAAATTGAGCTACAGTCATTTCTTGACCCAAACTGATCAATTTTCAATTTTTTTTTTAGTGTATCTCGGGAACGGAGGGTCGCCGCCAAATTTCAACCACGAATTCGAACTCAGCGTGAAAAATTGAGTATGAAACACTCATTAATTCGAAATTTTTGATTTTCTCAAATTTTGAAAATTTCTCCATACTATACATCATGTCTTTTTTGGGGCGAAAAAATTTTCGGAGAGCTACGGCGTCGGTGCTGGGGCTAGTTACTCAATTTTTCGAGACGAATTCGAATCCGTTGTCAAAATTGAGCTACAGTCATTTCTTGACCCAATTTGATCAACTTTTTCAATTTTTTTTTTAGTGTATCTCAGGAACGGAGGGTCGCCGCCAAATTTCAACCACGAATTCGAACTCAGCGTGAAAAATTGAGTATGAAACACTCATTAATTCGAAATTTTTGATTTTCTCAAATTTTGAAAATTTCTCCATACTATACATCATGTCTTTTTTGGGGCGAAAAAATTTTCGGAGAGCTACGGCGTCGGTGCTGGGGCTAGTTACTCATTTTTCGAGACGAATTCGAATCCGTTGTCAAAATTGAGCTACAGTCATTTCTTGACCCAAATTGATCAATTTTTCAATTTTTTTTTAGTGTATCTCGGAACGGAGGGTCGCCGCCAAATTCCAACCACGAATTCGAACTCAGCGTGAAAAATTGAGTATGAAACACTCATTAATTCGAAATTTTTGATTTTCTCAAATTTTGAAAATTTCTCCATACTATACATCATGTCTTTTTTGGGGCGAAAAAATTTTCGGAGAGCTACGGCGTCGGTGCTGGGGCTAGTTACTCAATTTTTCGAGACGAATTCGAATCCGTTGTCAAAATTGAGCTACAGTCATTTCCTGACCCAATTTGATCAACTTTTCCAACTTTTTCGAGTGTATCTCAGGAACGGAGGGTCGCCGCCAAATTTCAACCACGAATTCGAACTCAGCGTGAAAAATTGAGTATGAAACACTCATTAATTCGAAATTTTTGATTTTCTCAAATTTTGAAAATTTCTCCATACTATACATCATGTCTTTTTTGGGGCGAAAAAATTTTCGGAGAGCTACGGCGTCGGTGCTGGGGCTAGTTACTCAATTTTTCGAGACGAATTCGAATCCGTTGTCAAAATTGAGCTACAGTCATTTCCTGACCCAATTTGATCAACTTTTCCAACTTTTTCGAGTGTATCTCAGGAACGGAGGGTCGCCGCCAAATTTCAACCACGAATTCGAACTCAGCGTGAAAAATTGAGTATGAAACACTCATTAATTCGAAATTTTTGATTTTCTCAAATTTTGAAAATTTCTCCATACTATACATCATGTCTTTTTTGGGGCGAAAAAATTTCGGAGAGCTACGGCGTCGGTGCTGGGGCTAGTTACTCAATTTTTCGAGACGAATTCGAATCCGTTGTCAAAATTGAGCTACAGTCATTTCCTGACCCAAACTGATCAATTTTTCCATTTTTTCTAGTGTATCTCGGGAACGGAGGGTCGCCGCCAAATTTCAACCACGAATTCGAACTCAGCGTGAAAAATTGAGTATGAAACACTCATTAATTCGAAATTTTTGATTTTCTCAAATTTTGAAAATTTCTCCATACTATACATCATGTCTTTTTTGGGGCGAAAAAATTTTCGGAGAGCTACGGCGTCGGTGCTGGGGCTAGTTACTCAATTTTTCGAGACGAATTCGAATCCGTTGTCAAAATTGAGCTACAGTCATTTCTTGACCCAATTGATCACTTTTCCATTTTTTTCTAGTGTATCTCGGGAACGGAGGGTCGCCGCCAAATTTCAACCACGAATTCGAACTCAGCGTGAAAAATTGAGTATGAAACACTCATTAATTCGAAATTTTTGATTTTCTCAAATTTTGAAAATTTCTCCATACTATACATCATGTCTTTTTTGGGGCGAAAAAATTTTCGGAGAGCTACGGCGTCGGTGCTGGGGCTAGTTACTCAATTTTTCGAGACGAATTCGAATCCGTTGTCAAAATTGAGCTACAGTCATTTCTGACCCAATTTGATCAACTTTTCAACTTTTTCGAGTGTATCTCAGGAACGGAGGGTCGCCGCCAAATTTCAACCACGAATTCGAACTCAGCGTGAAAAATTGAGTATGAAACACTCATTAATTCGAAATTTTTGATTTTCTCAAATTTTGAAAATTTCTCCATACTATACATCATGTCTTTTTTGGGGCGAAAAAATTTTCGGAGAGCTACGGCGTCGGTGCTGGGGCTAGTTACTCAATTTTTCGAGACGAATTCGAATCCGTTGTCAAAATTGAGCTACAGTCATTTCTTGACCCAATTTGATCAATTTTTCAATTTTTTTCGAGTGTATCTCAGGAACGGAGGGTCGCCGCCAAATTTCAACCACGAATTCGAACTCAGCGTGAAAAATTGAGTATGAAACACTCATTAATTCGAAATTTTTGATTTTCTCAAATTTTGAAAATTTCTCCATACTATACATCATGTCTTTTTTGGGGCGAAAAAATTTTCGGAGAGCTACGGCGTCGGTGCTGGGGCTAGTTACTCAATTTTTCGAGACGAATTCGAATCCGTTGTCAAAATTGAGCTACAGTCATTTCCTGACCCAATTTGATCAATTTTTCAATTTTTTTTCGAGTGTATCTCAGGAACGGAGGGTCGCCGCCAAATTTCAACCACGAATTCGAACTCAGCGTGAAAAATTGAGTATGAAACACTCATTAATTCGAAATTTTTGATTTTCTCAAATTTTGAAAATTTCTCCATACTATACATCATGTCTTTTTTGGGGCGAAAAAATTTTCGGAGAGCTACGGCGTCGGTGCTGGGGCTAGTTACTCAATTTTTCGAGACGAATTCGAATCCGTTGTCAAAATTGAGCTACAGTCATTTCCTGACCCAATTTGATCAACTTTTCCAACTTTTTCGAGTGTATCTCAGGAACGGAGGGTCGCCGCCAAATTTCAACCACGAATTCGAACTCAGCGTGAAAAATTGAGTATGAAACACTCATTAATTCGAAATTTTTGATTTTCTCAAATTTTGAAAATTTCTCCATACTATACATCATGTCTTTTTTGGGGCGAAAAAATTTTCGGAGAGCTACGGCGTCGGTGCTGGGGCTAGTTACTCAATTTTTCGAGACGAATTCGAATCCGTTGTCAAAATTGAGCTACAGTCATTTCTTGACCCAATTGATCAATTTTTCAATTTTTTTTAGTGTATCTCGGAACGGAGGGTCGCCGCCAAATTTCAACCACGAATTCGAACTCAGCGTGAAAAATTGAGTATGAAACACTCATTAATTCGAAATTTTTGATTTTCTCAAATTTTGAAAATTTCTCCATACTATACATCATGTCTTTTTTGGGGCGAAAAAATTTTCGGAGAGCTACGGCGTCGGTGCTGGGGCTAGTTACTCAATTTTTCGAGACGAATTCGAATCCGTTGTCAAAATTGAGCTACAGTCATTTCCTGACCCAATTTGATCAACTTTTCCAACTTTTTCGAGTGTATCTCAGGAACGGAGGGTCGCCGCCAAATTTCAACCACGAATTCGAACTCAGCGTGAAAAATTGAGTATGAAACACTCATTAATTCGAAATTTTTGATTTTCTCAAATTTTGAAAATTTCTCCATACTATACATCATGTCTTTTTTGGGGCGAAAAAATTTTCGGAGAGCTACGGCGTCGGTGCTGGGGCTAGTTACTCAATTTTTCGAGACGAATTCGAATCCGTTGTCAAAATTGAGCTACAGTCATTTCCTGACCCAATTTGATCAATTTTTCAATTTTTTTTTTAGTGTATCTCGGGAACGGAGGGTCGCCGCCAAATTCCAACCACGAATTCGAACTCAGCGTGAAAAATTGAGTATGAAACACTCATTAATTCGAAATTTTTGATTTTCTCAAATTTTGAAAATTTCTCCATACTATACATCATGTCTTTTTTGGGGCGAAAAAATTTTCGGAGAGCTACGGCGTCGGTGCTGGGGCTAGTTACTCAATTTTTCGAGACGAATTCGAATCCGTTGTCAAAATTGAGCTACAGTCATTTCTGACCCAATTTGATCAACTTTTCCAACTTTTTCGAGTGTATCTCAGGAACGGAGGGTCGCCGCCAAATTTCAACCACGAATTCGAACTCAGCGTGAAAAATTGAGTATGAAACACTCATTAATTCGAAATTTTTGATTTTCTCAAATTTTGAAAATTTCTCCATACTATACATCATGTCTTTTTTGGGGCGAAAAAATTTTCGGAGAGCTACGGCGTCGGTGCTGGGGCTAGTTACTCAATTTTCGAGACGAATTCGAATCCGTTGTCAAAATTGAGCTACAGTCATTTCTTGACCCAATTTGATCAAATTTTCCAATTTTTTTCGAGTGTATCTCAGGAACGGAGGGTCGCCGCCAAATTTCAACCACGAATTCGAACTCAGCGTGAAAAATTGAGTATGAAACACTCATTAATTCGAAATTTTTGATTTTCTCAAATTTTGAAAATTTCTCCATACTATACATCATGTCTTTTTTGGGGCGAAAAAATTTTCGGAGAGCTACGGCGTCGGTGCTGGGGCTAGTTACTCAATTTTTCGAGACGAATTCGAATCCGTTGTCAAAATTGAGCTACAGTCATTTCCTGACCCAATTTGATCAACTTTTCCAACTTTTTCGAGTGTATCTCGGGAACGGAGGGTCGCCGCCAAATTTCAACCACGAATTCGAACTCAGCGTGAAAAATTGAGTATGAAACACTCATTAATTCGAAATTTTTGATTTTCTCAAATTTTGAAAATTTCTCCATACTATACATCATGTCTTTTTTGGGGCGAAAAAATTTTCGGAGAGCTACGGCGTCGGTGCTGGGGCTAGTTACTCAATTTTTCGAGACGAATTCGAATCCGTTGTCAAAATTGAGCTACAGTCATTTCCTGACCCAATTTGATCAACTTTTCCAACTTTTTCGAGTGTATCTCAGGAACGGAGGGTCGCCGCCAAATTTCAACCACGAATTCGAACTCAGCGTGAAAAATTGAGTATGAAACACTCATTAATTCGAAATTTTTGATTTTCTCAAATTTTGAAAATTTCTCCATACTATACATCATGTCTTTTTTGGGGCGAAAAAATTTTCGGAGAGCTACGGCGTCGGTGCTGGGGCTAGTTACTCATTTTTCGAGACGAATTCGAATCCGTTGTCAAAATTGAGCTACAGTCATTTCTTGACCCAAATTGATCAATTTTTCAATTTTTTTTTAGTGTATCTCGGAACGGAGGGTCGCCGCCAAATTTCAACCACGAATTCGAACTCAGCGTGAAAAATTGAGTATGAAACACTCATTAATTCGAAATTTTTGATTTTCTCAAATTTTGAAAATTTCTCCATACTATACATCATGTCTTTTTTGGGGCGAAAAAATTTTCGGAGAGCTACGGCGTCGGTGCTGGGGCTAGTTACTCAATTTTTCGAGACGAATTCGAATCCGTTGTCAAAATTGAGCTACAGTCATTTCCTGACCCAATTTGATCAACTTTTCCAACTTTTTCGAGTGTATCTCAGGAACGGAGGGTCGCCGCCAAATTTCAACCACGAATTCGAACTCAGCGTGAAAAATTGAGTATGAAACACTCATTAATTCGAAATTTTTGATTTTCTCAAATTTTGAAAATTTCTCCATACTATACATCATGTCTTTTTTGGGGCGAAAAAATTTTCGGAGAGCTACGGCGTCGGTGCTGGGGCTAGTTACTCAATTTTTCGGGACGAATTCGAATCCGTTGTCAAAATTGAGCTACAGTCATTTCCTGACCCAATTTGATCAACTTTTCCAACTTTTTCGAGTGTATCTCAGGAACGGAGGGTCGCCGCCAAATTTCAACCACGAATTCGAACTCAGCGTGAAAAATTGAGTATGAAACACTCATTAATTCGAAATTTTTGATTTTCTCAAATTTTGAAAATTTCTCCATACTATACATCATGTCTTTTTTGGGGCGAAAAAATTTTCGGAGAGCTACGGCGTCGGTGCTGGGGCTAGTTACTCAATTTTTCGAGACGAATTCGAATCCGTTGTCAAAATTGAGCTACAGTCATTTCCTGACCCAATTGATCAATTTTTCAATTTTTTTGAGTGTATCTCAGGAACGGAGGGTCGCCGCCAAATTTCAACCACGAATTCGAACTCAGCGTGAAAAATTGAGTATGAAACACTCATTAATTCGAAATTTTTGATTTTCTCAAATTTTGAAAATTTCTCCATATACTATACATCATGTCTTTTTTGGGGCGAAAAAATTTTCGGAGAGCTACGGCGTCGGTGCTGGGGCTAGTTACTCAATTTTTCGAGACGAATTCGAATCCGTTGTCAAAATTGAGCTACAGTCATTTCCTGACCCAATTTGATCAACTTTTCCAACTTTTTCGAGTGTATCTCAGGAACGGAGGGTCGCCGCCAAATTTCAACCACGAATTCGAACTCAGCGTGAAAAATTGAGTATGAAACACTCATTAATTCGAAATTTTTGATTTTCTCAAATTTTGAAAATTTCTCCATACTATACATCATGTCTTTTTTGGGGCGAAAAAATTTTCGGAGAGCTACGGCGTCGGTGCTGGGGCTAGTTACTCAATTTTTCGAGACGAATTCGAATCCGTTGTCAAAATTGAGCTACAGTCATTTCTTGACCCAAATTGATCAATTTTTCAATTTTTTTTTTAGTGTATCTCGGGAACGGAGGGTCGCCGCCAAATTCAACCACGAATTCGAACTCAGCGTGAAAAATTGAGTATGAAACACTCATTAATTCGAAATTTTTGATTTTCTCAAATTTTGAAAATTTCTCCATACTATACATCATGTCTTTTTTGGGGCGAAAAAATTTTCGGAGAGCTACGGCGTCGGTGCTGGGGCTAGTTACTCAAATTTTCGAGACGAATTCGAATCCGTTGTCAAAATTGAGCTACAGTCATTTCTTGACCCAATTGATCAATTTTTCAATTTTTTTTAGTGTATCTCGGGAACGGAGGGTCGCCGCCAAATTTCAACCACGAATTCGAACTCAGCGTGAAAAATTGAGTATGAAACACTCATTAATTCGAAATTTTTGATTTTCTCAAATTTTGAAAATTTCTCCATACTATACATCATGTCTTTTTTGGGGCGAAAAAATTTTCGGAGAGCTACGGCGTCGGTGCTGGGGCTAGTTACTCAATTTTTCGAGACGAATTCGAATCCGTTGTCAAAATTGAGCTACAGTCATTTCCTGACCCAATTTGATCAACTTTTCCAACTTTTTCGAGTGTATCTCAGGAACGGAGGGTCGCCGCCAAATTTCAACCACGAATTCGAACTCAGCGTGAAAAATTGAGTATGAAACACTCATTAATTCGAAATTTTTGATTTTCTCAAATTTTGAAAATTTCTCCATACTATACATCATGTCTTTTTTGGGGCGAAAAAATTTTCGGAGAGCTACGGCGTCGGTGCTGGGGCTAGTTACTCATTTTTCGAGACGAATTCGAATCCGTTGTCAAAATTGAGCTACAGTCATTTCTTGACCCAAACTGATCAATTTTTCCATTTTTTTTTAGTGTATCTCGGAACGGAGGGTCGCCGCCAAATTCAACCACGAATTCGAACTCAGCGTGAAAAATTGAGTATGAAACACTCATTAATTCGAAATTTTTGATTTTCTCAAATTTTGAAAATTTCTCCATACTATACATCATGTCTTTTTTGGGGCGAAAAAATTTTCGGAGAGCTACGGCGTCGGTGCTGGGGCTAGTTACTCAAATTTTCGAGACGAATTCGAATCCGTTGTCAAAATTGAGCTACAGTCATTTCTTGACCCAATTTGATCAATTTTTCAATTTTTTTCGAGTGTATCTCGGGAACGGAGGGTCGCCGCCAAATTCCAACCACGAATTCGAACTCAGCGTGAAAAATTGAGTATGAAACACTCATTAATTCGAAATTTTTGATTTTCTCAAATTTTGAAAATTTCTCCATACTATACATCATGTCTTTTTTGGGGCGAAAAAATTTTCGGAGAGCTACGGCGTCGGTGCTGGGGCTAGTTACTCAATTTTTCGAGACGAATTCGAATCCGTTGTCAAAATTGAGCTACAGTCATTTCCTGACCCAATTTGATCAACTTTTCCAACTTTTTCGAGTGTATCTCAGGAACGGAGGGTCGCCGCCAAATTTCAACCACGAATTCGAACTCAGCGTGAAAAATTGAGTATGAAACACTCATTAATTCGAAATTTTTGATTTTCTCAAATTTTGAAAATTTCTCCATACTATACATCATGTCTTTTTTGGGGCGAAAAAATTTTCGGAGAGCTACGGCGTCGGTGCTGGGGCTAGTTACTCAATTTTCGAGACGAATTCGAATCCGTTGTCAAAATTGAGCTACAGTCATTTCTTGACCCAATTTGATCAATTTTTCAATTTTTTTTAGTGTATCTCGGAACGGAGGGTCGCCGCCAAATTTCAACCACGAATTCGAACTCAGCGTGAAAAATTGAGTATGAAACACTCATTAATTCGAAATTTTTGATTTTCTCAAATTTTGAAAATTTCTCCATACTATACATCATGTCTTTTTTGGGGCGAAAAAATTTTCGGAGAGCTACGGCGTCGGTGCTGGGGCTAGTTACTCAATTTTTCGAGACGAATTCGAATCCGTTGTCAAAATTGAGCTACAGTCATTTCCTGACCCAATTTGATCAACTTTTCCAACTTTTTTCGAGTGTATCTCAGGAACGGAGGGTCGCCGCCAAATTTCAACCACGAATTCGAACTCAGCGTGAAAAATTGAGTATGAAACACTCATTAATTCGAAATTTTTGATTTTCTCAAATTTTGAAAATTTCTCCATACTATACATCATGTCTTTTTTGGGGCGAAAAAATTTTCGGAGAGCTACGGCGTCGGTGCTGGGGCTAGTTACTCAAATTTTCGAGACGAATTCGAATCCGTTGTCAAAATTGAGCTACAGTCATTTCTTGACCCAATTGATCAATTTTCCAATTTTTTTAGTGTATCTCAGGAACGGAGGGTCGCCGCCAAATTTCAACCACGAATTCGAACTCAGCGTGAAAAATTGAGTATGAAACACTCATTAATTCGAAATTTTTGATTTTCTCAAATTTTGAAAATTTCTCCATACTATACATCATGTCTTTTTTGGGGCGAAAAAATTTTCGGAGAGCTACGGCGTCGGTGCTGGGGCTAGTTACTCAAATTTTCGAGACGAATTCGAATCCGTTGTCAAAATTGAGCTACAGTCATTTCCTGACCCAATTTGATCAACTTTTCCAATTTTTTTCGAGTGTATCTCAGGAACGGAGGGTCGCCGCCAAATTTCAACCACGAATTCGAACTCAGCGTGAAAAATTGAGTATGAAACACTCATTAATTCGAAATTTTTGATTTTCTCAAATTTTGAAAATTTCTCCATACTATACATCATGTCTTTTTTGGGGCGAAAAAATTTTCGGAGAGCTACGGCGTCGGTGCTGGGGCTAGTTACTCAAATTTTCGAGACGAATTCGAATCCGTTGTCAAAATTGAGCTACAGTCATTTCTTGACCCAAATGATCAATTTTCAATTTTTTTCGAGTGTATCTCGGGAACGGAGGGTCGCCGCCAAATTTCAACCACGAATTCGAACTCAGCGTGAAAAATTGAGTATGAAACACTCATTAATTCGAAATTTTTGATTTTCTCAAATTTTGAAAATTTCTCCATACTATACATCATGTCTTTTTTGGGGCGAAAAAATTTTCGGAGAGCTACGGCGTCGGTGCTGGGGCTAGTTACTCAATTTTTCGAGACGAATTCGAATCCGTTGTCAAAATTGAGCTACAGTCATTTCCTGACCCAATTTGATCAACTTTTCCAACTTTTTCGAGTGTATCTCAGGAACGGAGGGTCGCCGCCAAATTTCAACCACGAATTCGAACTCAGCGTGAAAAATTGAGTATGAAACACTCATTAATTCGAAATTTTTGATTTTCTCAAATTTTGAAAATTTCTCCATACTATACATCATGTCTTTTTTGGGGCGAAAAAATTTTCGGAGAGCTACGGCGTCGGTGCTGGGGCTAGTTACTCAATTTTTCGAGACGAATTCGAATCCGTTGTCAAAATTGAGCTACAGTCATTTCCTGACCCAATTTGATCAATTTTCCAATTTTTTTTAGTGTATCTCAGGAACGGAGGGTCGCCGCCAAATTTCAACCACGAATTCGAACTCAGCGTGAAAAATTGAGTATGAAACACTCATTAATTCGAAATTTTTGATTTTCTCAAATTTTGAAAATTTCTCCATACTATACATCATGTCTTTTTTGGGGCGAAAAAATTTTCGGAGAGCTACGGCGTCGTCGGTGCTGGGGCTAGTTACTCAATTTTTCGAGACGAATTCGAATCCGTTGTCAAAATTGAGCTACAGTCATTTCCTGACCCAATTTGATCAACTTTTCAAACTTTTTCGAGTGTATCTCAGGAACGGAGGGTCGCCGCCAAATTTCAACCACGAATTCGAAACTCAGCGTGAAAAATTGAGTATGAAACACTCATTAATTCGAAATTTTTGATTTTCTCAAATTTTGAAAATTTCTCCATACTATACATCATGTCTTTTTTGGGGCGAAAAAATTTTCGGAGAGCTACGGCGTCGGTGCTGGGGCTAGTTACTCAATTTTTCGAGACGAATTCGAATCCGTTGTCAAAATTGAGCTACAGTCATTTCTGACCCAATTTGATCAACTTTTCAACTTTTTCGAGTGTATCTCAGGAACGGAGGGTCGCCGCCAAATTTCAACCACGAATTCGAACTCAGCGTGAAAAATTGAGTATGAAACACTCATTAATTCGAAATTTTTGATTTTCTCAAATTTTGAAAATTTCTCCATACTATACATCATGTCTTTTTTGGGGCGAAAAAATTTTCGGAGAGCTACGGCGTCGGTGCTGGGGCTAGTTACTCAATTTTTCGAGACGAATTCGAATCCGTTGTCAAAATTGAGCTACAGTCATTTCCTGACCCAATTTGATCAACTTTTCCAACTTTTTCGAGTGTATCTCAGGAACGGAGGGTCGCCGCCAAATTTCAACCACGAATTCGAACTCAGCGTGAAAAATTGAGTATGAAACACTCATTAATTCGAAATTTTTGATTTTCTCAAATTTTGAAAATTTCTCCATACTATACATCATGTCTTTTTTGGGGCGAAAAAATTTTCGGAGAGCTACGGCGTCGGTGGGGGCTAGTTACTCAATTTTTCGAGACGAATTCGAATCCGTTGTCAAAATTGAGCTACAGTCATTTCCTGACCCAATTGATCAATTTTTCAATTTTTTTTTAGTGTATCTCAGGAACGGAGGGTCGCCGCCAAATTTCAACCACGAATTCGAACTCAGCGTGAAAAATTGAGTATGAAACACTCATTAATTCGAAATTTTTGATTTTCTCAAATTTTGAAAATTTCTCCATACTATACATCATGTCTTTTTTGGGGCGAAAAAATTTTCGGAGAGCTACGGCGTCGGTGCTGGGGCTAGTTACTCAAATTTTCGAGACGAATTCGAATCCGTTGTCAAAATTGAGCTACAGTCATTTCTTGACCCAATTTGATCAATTTTCCAATTTTTTTTGAGTGTATCTCAGGAACGGAGGGTCGCCGCCAAATTTCAACCACGAATTCGAACTCAGCGTGAAAAATTGAGTATGAAACACTCATTAATTCGAAATTTTTGATTTTATCAAATTTTGAAAATTTCTCCATACCATACATCATGTCTTTTTTGGGGCGAAAAAATTTTCGGAGAGCTACGGCGTCGGTGCTGGGGCTAGTTACTCAATTTTTCGAGACGAATTCGAATCCGTTGTCAAAATTGAGCTACAGTCATTTCTTGACCCAAACTGATCAACTTTTCCAACTTTTTCGAGTGTATCTCAGGAACGGAGGGTCGCCGCCAAATTTCAACCACGAATTCGAACTCAGCGTGAAAAATTGAGTATGAAACACTCATTAATTCGAAATTTTTGATTTTCTCAAATTTTGAAAATTTCTCCATACTATACATCATGTCTTTTTTGGGGCGAAAAAAATTTTCGGAGAGCTACGGCGTCGGTGCTGGGGCTAGTTACTCAATTTTTCGAGACGAATTCGAATCCGTTGTCAAATTGAGCTACAGTCATTTCTGACCCAATTTGATCAACTTTTCCAACTTTTTCGAGTGTATCTCAGGAACGGAGGGTCGCCGCCAAATTTCAACCACGAATTCGAACTCAGCGTGAAAAATTGAGTATGAAACACTCATTAATTCGAAATTTTTGATTTTCTCAAATTTTGAAAATTTCTCCATACTATACATCATGTCTTTTTTGGGGCGAAAAAATTTTCGGAGAGCTACGGCGTCGGTGCTGGGGCTAGTTACTCAATTTTTCGAGACGAATTCGAATCCGTTGTCAAAATTGAGCTACAGTCATTTCCTGACCCAATTTGATCAACTTTTCCAACTTTTTCGAGTGTATCTCAGGAACGGAGGGTCGCCGCCAAATTTCAACCACGAATTCGAACTCAGCGTGAAAAATTGAGTATGAAACACTCATTAATTCGAAATTTTTGATTTTCTCAAATTTTGAAAATTTCTCCATACTATACATCATGTCTTTTTTGGGGCGAAAAAATTTTCGGAGAGCTACGGCGTCGGTGCTGGAGCTAGTTACTCAATTTTTCGAGACGAATTCGAATCCGTTGTCAAAATTGAGCTACAGTCATTTCCTGACCCAATTTGATCAACTTTTCCAACTTTTTCGAGTGTATCTCAGGAACGGAGGGTCGCCGCCAAATTTCAACCACGAATTCGAACTCAGCGTGAAAAATTGAGTATGAAACACTCATTAATTCGAAATTTTTGATTTTCTCAAATTTTGAAAATTTCTCCATACTATACATCATGTCTTTTTTGGGGCGAAAAAATTTTCGGAGAGCTACGGCGTCGGTGCTGGGGCTAGTTACTCAATTTTTCGAGACGAATTCGAATCCGTTGTCAAAATTGAGCTACAGTCATTTCCTGACCCAATTTGATCAACTTTTCCAACTTTTTCGAGTGTATCTCAGGAACGGAGGGTCGCCGCCAAATTTCAACCACGAATTCGAACTCAGCGTGAAAAATTGAGTATGAAACACTCATTAATTCGAAATTTTTGATTTTCTCAAATTTTGAAAATTTCTCCATACTATACATCATGTCTTTTTTGGGGCGAAAAAATTTTCGGAGAGCTACGGCGTCGGTGCTGGGGCTAGTTACTCAATTTTTCGAGACGAATTCGAATCCGTTGTCAAAATTGAGCTACAGTCATTTCTTGACCCAAACTGATCAATTTTTCCATTTTTTCTAGTGTATCTCGGGAACGGAGGGTCGCCGCCAAATTTCAACCACGAATTCGAACTCAGCGTGAAAAATTGAGTATGAAACACTCATTAATTCGAAATTTTTGATTTTCTCAAATTTTGAAAATTTCTCCATACTATACATCATGTCTTTTTTGGGGCGAAAAAATTTTCGGAGAGCTACGGCGTCGGTGCTGGGGCTAGTTACTCAATTTTTCGAGACGAATTCGAATCCGTTGTCAAAATTGAGCTACAGTCATTTCTTGACCCAATTTGATCAATTTTTCAATTTTTTTCGAGTGTATCTCAGGAACGGAGGGTCGCCGCCAAATTTCAACCACGAATTCGAACTCAGCGTGAAAAATTGAGTATGAAACACTCATTAATTCGAAATTTTTGATTTTCTCAAATTTTGAAAATTTCTCCATACTATACATCATGTCTTTTTTGGGGCGAAAAAATTTTCGGAGAGCTACGGCGTCGGTGCTGGGGCTAGTTACTCAATTTTTCGAGACGAATTCGAATCCGTTGTCAAAATTGAGCTACAGTCATTTCTGACCCAATTTGATCAACTTTTCCAATTTTTTTCGAGTGTATCTCAGGAACGGAGGGTCGCCGCCAAATTTCAACCACGAATTCGAACTCAGCGTAAAAAATTGAGTATGAAACACTCATTAATTCGGAATTTTTGATTTTCTCAAATTTTGAAAATTTCTCCATACTAATACATCATGTCTTTTTTGGGGCGAAAAAATTTTCGGAGAGCTACGGCGTCGGTGCTGGGGCTAGTTACTCAATTTTTCGAGACGAATTCGAATCCGTTGTCAAAATTGAGCTACAGTCATTTCTTGACCCAAACTGATCAATTTTTCAATTTTTTTTTTAGTGTATCTCAGGAACGGAGGGTCGCCGCCAAATTTCAACCACGAATTCGAACTCAGCGTGAAAAATTGAGTATGAAACACTCATTAATTCGAAATTTTTGATTTTCTCAAATTTTGAAAATTTCTCCATACTATACATCATGTCTTTTTTGGGGCGAAAAAATTTTCGGAGAGCTACGGCGTCGGTGCTGGGGCTAGTTACTCAATTTTTCGAGACGAATTCGAATCCGTTGTCAAAATTGAGCTACAGTCATTTCCTGACCCAATTTGATCAACTTTTCCAACTTTTTCGAGTGTATCTCAGGAACGGAGGGTCGCCGCCAAATTTCAACCACGAATTCGAACTCAGCGTGAAAAATTGAGTATGAAACACTCATTAATTCGAAATTTTTGATTTTCTCAAATTTTGAAAATTTCTCCATACTATACATCATGTCTTTTTTGGGGCGAAAAAATTTTCGGAGAGCTACGGCGTCGGTGCTGGGGCTAGTTACTCAATTTTTCGAGACGAATTCGAATCCGTTGTCAAAATTGAGCTACAGTCATTTCCTGACCCAATTTGATCAACTTTTCCAACTTTTTCGAGTGTATCTCAGGAACGGAGGGTCGCCGCCAAATTTCAACCACGAATTCGAACTCAGCGTGAAAAATTGAGTATGAAACACTCATTAATTCGAAATTTTTGATTTTCTCAAATTTTGAAAATTTCTCCATACTATACATCATGTCTTTTTTGGGGCGAAAAAATTTTCGGAGAGCTACGGCGTCGGTGCTGGGGCTAGTTACTCAATTTTTCGAGACGAATTCGAATCCGTTGTCAAAATTGAGCTACAGTCATTTCCTGACCCAATTTGATCAACTTTTCCAACTTTTTCGAGTGTATCTCAGGAACGGAGGGTCGCCGCCAAATTTCAACCACGAATTCGAACTCAGCGTGAAAAATTGAGTATGAAACACTCATTAATTCGAAATTTTTGATTTTCTCAAATTTTGAAAATTTCTCCATACTATACATCATGTCTTTTTTGGGGCGAAAAAATTTTCGGAGAGCTACGGCGTCGGTGCTGGGGCTAGTTACTCAATTTTTCGAGACGAATTCGAATCCGTTGTCAAAATTGAGCTACAGTCATTTCCTGACCCAATTTGATCAACTTTTCCAACTTTTTCGAGTGTATCTCAGGAACGGAGGGTCGCCGCCAAATTTCAACCACGAATTCGAACTCAGCGTGAAAAATTGAGTATGAAACACTCATTAATTCGAAATTTTTGATTTTCTCAAATTTTGAAAATTTCTCCATACTATACATCATGTCTTTTTTGGGGCGAAAAAATTTTCGGAGAGCTACGGCGTCGGTGCTGGGGCTAGTTACTCAATTTTTCGAGACGAATTCGAATCCGTTGTCAAAATTGAGCTACAGTCATTTCCTGACCCAATTTGATCAACTTTTCCAATTTTTTCGAGTGTATCTCAGGAACGGAGGGTCGCCGCCAAATTTCAACCACGAATTCGAACTCAGCGTGAAAAATTGAGTATGAAACACTCATTAATTCGAAATTTTTGATTTTCTCAAATTTTGAAAATTTCTCCATACTATACATCATGTCTTTTTTGGGGCGAAAAAATTTTCGGAGAGCTACGGCGTCGGTGCTGGGGCTAGTTACTCAATTTTTCGAGACGAATTCGAATCCGTTGTCAAAATTGAGCTACAGTCATTTCCTGACCCAATTTGATCAATTTTTCAACTTTTTCGAGTGTATCTCAGGAACGGAGGGTCGCCGCCAAATTTCAACCACGAATTCGAACTCAGCGTGAAAAATTGAGTATGAAACACTCATTAATTCGAAATTTTTGATTTTCTCAAATTTTGAAAATTTCTCCATACTATACATCATGTCTTTTTTGGGGCGAAAAAATTTTCGGAGAGCTACGGCGTCGGTGCTGGGGCTAGTTACTCAATTTTTCGAGACGAATTCGAATCCGTTGTCAAAATTGAGCTACAGTCATTTCTTGACCCAATTTGATCAATTTTCCAATTTTTTCGAGTGTATCTCAGGAACGGAGGGTCGCCGCCAAATTTCAACCACGAATTCGAACTCAGCGTGAAAAATTGAGTATGAAACACTCATTAATTCGAAATTTTTGATTTTCTCAAATTTTGAAAATTTCTCCATACTATACATCATGTCTTTTTTGGGGCGAAAAAATTTTCGGAGAGCTACGGCGTCGGTGCTGGGGCTAGTTACTCAATTTTTCGAGACGAATTCGAATCCGTTGTCAAAATTGAGCTACAGTCATTTCCTGACCCAATTTGATCAACTTTTCCAACTTTTTCGAGTGTATCTCAGGAACGGAGGGTCGCCGCCAAATTTCAACCACGAATTCGAACTCAGCGTGAAAAATTGAGTATGAAACACTCATTAATTCGAAATTTTTGATTTTCTCAAATTTTGAAAATTTCTCCATACTATACATCATGTCTTTTTTGGGGCGAAAAAATTTTCGGAGAGCTACGGCGTCGGTGCTGGGGCTAGTTACTCAATTTTTCGAGACGAATTCGAATCCGTTGTCAAAATTGAGCTACAGTCATTTCCTGACCCAATTTGATCAACTTTTCCAACTTTTTCGAGTGTATCTCAGGAACGGAGGGTCGCCGCCAAATTTCAACCACGAATTCGAACTCAGCGTGAAAAATTGAGTATGAAACACTCATTAATTCGAAATTTTTGATTTTCTCAAATTTTGAAAATTTCTCCATACTATACATCATGTCTTTTTTGGGGCGAAAAAATTTTCGGAGAGCTACGGCGTCGGTGCTGGGGCTAGTTACTCAAATTTCGAGACGAATTCGAATCCGTTGTCAAAATTGAGCTACAGTCATTTCCTGACCCAATTTGATCAACTTTTCAACTTTTTCGAGTGTATCTCAGGAACGGAGGGTCGCCGCCAAATTTCAACCACGAATTCGAACTCAGCGTGAAAAATTGAGTATGAAACACTCATTAATTCGAAATTTTGATTTTCTCAAATTTTGAAAATTTCTCCATACTATACATCATGTCTTTTTTGGGGCGAAAAAATTTTCGGAGAGCTACGGCGTCGGTGCTGGGGCTAGTTACTCAAATTTTCGAGACGAATTCGAATCCGTTGTCAAAATTGAGCTACAGTCATTTCTTGACCCAAACTGATCAATTTTTCAATTTTTTTTTTAGTGTATCTCGGGAACGGAGGGTCGCCGCCAAATTCCAACCACGAATTCGAACTCAGCGTGAAAAATTGAGTATGAAACACTCATTAATTCGAAATTTTTGATTTTCTCAAATTTTGAAAATTTCTCCATACTATACATCATGTCTTTTTTGGGGCGAAAAAATTTTCGGAGAGCTACGGCGTCGGTGCTGGGGCTAGTTACTCAATTTTTCGAGACGAATTCGAATCCGTTGTCAAAATTGAGCTACAGTCATTTCTTGACCCAAACTGATCAATTTTTCAATTTTTTTTTTAGTGTATCTCGGGAACGGAGGGTCGCCGCCAAATTTCAACCACGAATTCGAACTCAGCGTGAAAAATTGAGTATGAAACACTCATTAATTCGAAATTTTTGATTTTCTCAAATTTTGAAAATTTCTCCATACTATACATCATGTCTTTTTTGGGGCGAAAAAATTTTCGGAGAGCTACGGCGTCGGTGCTGGGGCTAGTTACTCAATTTTTCGAGACGAATTCGAATCCGTTGTCAAAATTGAGCTACAGTCATTTCCTGACCCAATTTGATCAATTTTTCAATTTTTTTCGAGTGTATCTCAGGAACGGAGGGTCGCCGCCAAATTTCAACCACGAATTCGAACTCAGCGTGAAAAATTGAGTATGAAACACTCATTAATTCGAAATTTTTGATTTTCTCAAATTTTGAAAATTTCTCCATACTATACATCATGTCTTTTTTGGGGCGAAAAAATTTTCGGAGAGCTACGGCGTCGGTGCTGGGGCTAGTTACTCAATTTTTCGAGACGAATTCGAATCCGTTGTCAAAATTGAGCTACAGTCATTTCCTGACCCAATTTGATCAACTTTTCCAACTTTTTCGAGTGTATCTCAGGAACGGAGGGTCGCCGCCAAATTTCAACCACGAATTCGAACTCAGCGTGAAAAATTGAGTATGAAACACTCATTAATTCGAAATTTTTGATTTTCTCAAATTTTGAAAATTTCTCCATACTATACATCATGTCTTTTTTGGGGCGAAAAAATTTTCGGAGAGCTACGGCGTCGGTGCTGGGGCTAGTTACTCAATTTTTCGAGACGAATTCGAATCCGTTGTCAAAATTGAGCTACAGTCATTTCCTGACCCAATTTGATCAACTTTTCCAACTTTTTCGAGTGTATCTCAGGAACGGAGGGTCGCCGCCAAATTTCAACCACGAATTCGAACTCAGCGTGAAAAATTGAGTATGAAACACTCATTAATTCGAAATTTTTGATTTTCTCAAATTTTGAAAATTTCTCCATACTATACATCATGTCTTTTTTGGGGCGAAAAAATTTTCGGAGAGCTACGGCGTCGGTGCTGGGGCTAGTTACTCAATTTTTCGAGACGAATTCGAATCCGTTGTCAAAATTGAGCTACAGTCATTTCCTGACCCAATTTGATCAACTTTTCCAACTTTTTCGAGTGTATCTCAGGAACGGAGGGTCGCCGCCAAATTTCAACCACGAATTCGAACTCAGCGTGAAAAATTGAGTATGAAACACTCATTAATTCGAAATTTTTGATTTTCTCAAATTTTGAAAATTTCTCCATACTATACATCATGTCTTTTTTGGGGCGAAAAAATTTTCGGAGAGCTACGGCGTCGGTGCTGGGGCTAGTTACTCAATTTTTCGAGACGAATTCGAATCCGTTGTCAAAATTGAGCTACAGTCATTTCCTGACCCAATTTGATCAACTTTTCCAACTTTTTTTCGAGTGTATCTCAGGAACGGAGGGTCGCCGCCAAATTTCAACCACGAATTCGAACTCAGCGTGAAAAATTGAGTATGAAACACTCATTAATTCGAAATTTTTGATTTTCTCAAATTTTGAAAATTTCTCCATACTATACATCATGTCTTTTTTGGGGCGAAAAAATTTTCGGAGAGCTACGGCGTCGGTGCTGGGGCTAGTTACTCAATTTTTCGAGACGAATTCGAATCCGTTGTCAAAATTGAGCTACAGTCATTTCCTGACCCAATTTGATCAACTTTTCCAACTTTTTCGAGTGTATCTCAGGAACGGAGGGTCGCCGCCAAATTTCAACCACGAATTCGAACTCAGCGTGAAAAATTGAGTATGAAACACTCATTAATTCGAAATTTTTGATTTTCTCAAATTTTGAAAATTTCTCCATACTATACATCATGTCTTTTTTGGGGCGAAAAAATTTTCGGAGAGCTACGGCGTCGGTGCTGGGGCTAGTTACTCAATTTTTCGAGACGAATTCGAATCCGTTGTCAAAATTGAGCTACAGTCATTTCTGACCCAATTTGATCAATTTTCCAACTTTTTCGAGTGTATCTCAGGAACGGAGGGTCGCCGCCAAATTTCAACCACGAATTCGAACTCAGCGTGAAAAATTGAGTATGAAACACTCATTAATTCGAAATTTTTGATTTTCTCAAATTTTGAAAATTTCTCCATACTATACATCATGTCTTTTTTGGGGCGAAAAAATTTTCGGAGAGCTACGGCGTCGGTGCTGGGGCTAGTTACTCAATTTTTCGAGACGAATTCGAATCCGTTGTCAAAATTGAGCTACAGTCATTTCTTGACCCAATTTGATCAATTTTCAACTTTTTCGAGTGTATCTCAGGAACGGAGGGTCGCCGCCAAATTTCAACCACGAATTCGAACTCAGCGTGAAAAATTGAGTATGAAACACTCATTAATTCGAAATTTTTGATTTTCTCAAATTTTGAAAATTTCTCCATACTATACATCATGTCTTTTTTGGGGCGAAAAAATTTTCGGAGAGCTACGGCGTCGGTGCTGGGGCTAGTTACTCAAATTTTCGAGACGAATTCGAATCCGTTGTCAAAATTGAGCTACAGTCATTTCTTGACCCAATTTGATCAATTTTTCAATTTTTTCGAGTGTATCTCGGGAACGGAGGGTCGCCGCCAAATTTCAACCACGAATTCGAACTCAGCGTGAAAAATTGAGTATGAAACACTCATTAATTCGAAATTTTTGATTTTCTCAAATTTTGAAAATTTCTCCATACTATACATCATGTCTTTTTTGGGGCGAAAAAATTTTCGGAGAGCTACGGCGTCGGTGCTGGGGCTAGTTACTCAAATTTTCGAGACGAATTCGAATCCGTTGTCAAAATTGAGCTACAGTCATTTCCTGACCCAATTTGATCAACTTTTCCAACTTTTTCGAGTGTATCTCAGGAACGGAGGGTCGCCGCCAAATTTCAACCACGAATTCGAACTCAGCGTGAAAAATTGAGTATGAAACACTCATTAATTCGAAATTTTTGATTTTCTCAAATTTTGAAAATTTCTCCATACTATACATCATGTCTTTTTTGGGGCGAAAAAATTTTCGGAGAGCTACGGCGTCGGTGCTGGGGCTAGTTACTCAATTTTTCGAGACGAATTCGAATCCGTTGTCAAAATTGAGCTACAGTCATTTCTTGACCCAATTTGATCAACTTTTCCAACTTTTTCGAGTGTATCTCAGGAACGGAGGGTCGCCGCCAAATTTCAACCACGAATTCGAACTCAGCGTGAAAAATTGAGTATGAAACACTCATTAATTCGAAATTTTTGATTTTCTCAAATTTTGAAAATTTCTCCATACTATACATCATGTCTTTTTTGGGGCGAAAAAATTTTCGGAGAGCTACGGCGTCGGTGCTGGGGCTAGTTACTCAAATTTTCGAGACGAATTCGAATCCGTTGTCAAAATTGAGCTACAGTCATTTCTTGACCCAATTTGATCAATTTTCAATTTTTTTAGTGTATCTCAGGAACGGAGGGTCGCCGCCAAATTTCAACCACGAATTCGAACTCAGCGTGAAAAATTGAGTATGAAACACTCATTAATTCGAAATTTTTGATTTTCTCAAATTTTGAAAATTTCTCCATACTATACATCATGTCTTTTTTGGGGCGAAAAAATTTTCGGAGAGCTACGGCGTCGGTGCTGGGGCTAGTTACTCAAATTTTCGAGACGAATTCGAATCCGTTGTCAAAATTGAGCTACAGTCATTTCTTGACCCAAATTGATCAATTTTTCCATTTTTTTTTAGTGTATCTCGGGAACGGAGGGTCGCCGCCAAATTTCAACCACGAATTCGAACTCAGCGTGAAAAATTGAGTATGAAACACTCATTAATTCGAAATTTTTGATTTTCTCAAATTTTGAAAATTTCTCCATACTATACATCATGTCTTTTTTGGGGCGAAAAAATTTTCGGAGAGCTACGGCGTCGGTGCTGGGGCTAGTTACTCAAATTTTCGAGACGAATTCGAATCCGTTGTCAAAATTGAGCTACAGTCATTTCTTGACCCAAACTGATCAATTTTTCAATTTTTTTTTTAGTGTATCTCGGGAACGGAGGGTCGCCGCCAAATTCCAACCACGAATTCGAACTCAGCGTGAAAAATTGAGTATGAAACACTCATTAATTCGAAATTTTTGATTTTCTCAAATTTTGAAAATTTCTCCATACTATACATCATGTCTTTTTTGGGGCGAAAAAATTTTCGGAGAGCTACGGCGTCGGTGCTGGGGCTAGTTACTCAATTTTTCGAGACGAATTCGAATCCGTTGTCAAAATTGAGCTACAGTCATTTCCTGACCCAATTTGATCAACTTTTCCAACTTTTTCGAGTGTATCTCAGGAACGGAGGGTCGCCGCCAAATTTCAACCACGAATTCGAACTCAGCGTGAAAAATTGAGTATGAAACACTCATTAATTCGAAATTTTTGATTTTCTCAAATTTTGAAAATTTCTCCATACTATACATCATGTCTTTTTTGGGGCGAAAAAATTTTCGGAGAGCTACGGCGTCGGTGCTGGGGCTAGTTACTCAATTTTTCGAGACGAATTCGAATCCGTTGTCAAAATTGAGCTACAGTCATTTCCTGACCCAATTTGATCAACTTTTCCAACTTTTTCGAGTGTATCTCAGGAACGGAGGGTCGCCGCCAAATTTCAACCACGAATTCGAACTCAGCGTGAAAAATTGAGTATGAAACACTCATTAATTCGAAATTTTTGATTTTCTCAAATTTTGAAAATTTCTCCATACTATACATCATGTCTTTTTTGGGGCGAAAAAATTTTCGGAGAGCTACGGCGTCGGTGCTGGGGCTAGTTACTCAATTTTTCGGGACGAATTCGAATCCGTTGTCAAAATTGAGCTACAGTCATTTCCTGACCCAATTTGATCAACTTTTCCAACTTTTTCGAGTGTATCTCAGGAACGGAGGGTCGCCGCCAAATTTCAACCACGAATTCGAACTCAGCGTGAAAAATTGAGTATGAAACACTCATTAATTCGAAATTTTTGATTTTCTCAAATTTTGAAAATTTCTCCATACTATACATCATGTCTTTTTTGGGGCGAAAAAATTTTCGGAGAGCTACGGCGTCGGTGCTGGGGCTAGTTACTCAAATTTTCGAGGCGAATTCGAATCCGTTGTCAAAATTGAGCTACAGTCATTTCTTGACCCAAATTGATCAATTTTCAATTTTTTTCGAGTGTATCTCGGGAACGGAGGGTCGCCGCCAAATTTCAACCACGAATTCGAACTCAGCGTGAAAAATTGAGTATGAAACACTCATTAATTCGAAATTTTTGATTTTCTCAAATTTTGAAAATTTCTCCATACACATCATGTCTTTTTTGGGGCGAAAAAATTTTCGGAGAGCTACGGCGTCGGTGCTGGGGCTAGTTACTCAATTTTTCGAGACGAATTCGAATCCGTTGTCAAAATTGAGCTACAGTCATTTCCTGACCCAAATTGATCAATTTTTCCATTTTTTTCGAGTGTATCTCGGGAACGGTGGGTCGCCGCCAAATTTCAGCCACGAATTCGAACTCAGCGTGAAAAATTGAGTATGAAACACTCATTAATTCGAAATTTTTGATTTTCTCAAATTTTGAAAATTTCTCCATACTATACATCATGTCTTTTTTGGGGCGAAAAAATTTTCGGAGAGCTACGGCGTCGGTGCTGGGGCTAGTTACTCAATTTTTCGAGACGAATTCGAATCCGTTGTCAAAATTGAGCTACAGTCATTTCCTGACCCAATTTGATCAACTTTTCCAACTTTTTCGAGTGTATCTCAGGAACGGAGGGTCGCCGCCAAATTTCAACCACGAATTCGAACTCAGCGTGAAAAATTGAGTATGAAACACTCATTAATTCGAAATTTTTGATTTTCTCAAATTTTGAAAATTTCTCCATACTATACATCATGTCTTTTTTGGGGCGAAAAAATTTTCGGAGAGCTACGGCGTCGGTGCTGGGGGTAGTTACTCAATTTTTCGAGGCGAATTCGAATCTGTTGTCAAAATTGAGCTACAGTCATTTCTTGACCCAAATTGATCAATTTTTCCATTTTTTTCGAGTGTATCTCGGGAACGGAGGGTCGCCGCCAAATTTCAACCACGAATTCGAACTCAGCGTGAAAAATTGAGTATGAAACACTCATTAATTCGAAATTTTTGATTTTCTCAAATTTTGAAAATTTCTCCATACACATCATGTCTTTTTTGGGGCGAAAAAATTTTCGGAGAGCTACGGCGTCGGTGCTGGGGCTAGTTACTCAATTTTTCGAGACGAATTCGAATCCGTTGTCAAAATTGAGCTACAGTCATTTCCTGACCCAAATTGATCAATTTTTCCATTTTTTTCGAGTGTATCTCGGGAACGGAGGGTCGCCGCCAAATTTCAACCACGAATTCGAACTCAGCGTGAAACATTATGTATGAAACACTCAGTAATTCGAAATTTTTGATTTTCTCAAATTTTGAAAATTTCTCCATACTATACATCATGTCTTTTTTGGGGCGAAAAAATTTTCGGAGAGCTACGGCGTCGGTGCTGGGGCTAGTTACTCAATTTTTCGAGACGAATTCGAATCCGTTGTCAAAATGAGCTACAGTCATTTCTTGACCCAAATTGATCAATTTTTCCATTTTTTTTTTGAGTGTATCTCGGGAACGGAGGGTCGCCGCCAAATTTCAACCACGAATTCGAACTCAGCGTGAAAAATTGAGTATGAAACACTCATTAATTCGAAATTTTTGATTTTCTCAAATTTTGAAAATTTCTCCATACTATACATCATGTCTTTTTTGGGGCGAAAAAATTTTCGGAGAGCTACGGCGTCGGTGCTGGGGCTAGTTACTCAATTTTTCGAGACGAATTCGAATCCGTTGTCAAAATTGAGCTACAGTCATTTTTTGACCCAAATTGATCAATTTTTCCAACTTTTTCGAGTGTATCTCGGGAACGGAGGGCCGCCGCCAAATTGGAGCCGCGAATTAGGTTGGATTGAAGACTGCTAGGGAAAAACTGGAAAATACATTATATTCAAAATTTTCTCATCTATCCAGAATTTTAAAGAACACTGCTCTACTTGCCTCCGTTCCAAGATTATTCGCGAATTGTCGATTCGCCCCAGATAAATAGAAGGTATAGTATGGAGAACTTTTCAAAATTTGAGAAAATCAAAAATTTCGAATTAATGAGTGTTTCATACTCAATTTTTCACGCTGAGTTCGAATTCGTTGTTGTAATTTGGCGGCTACCCTCCGTTCTCGTGATACACTCGAAAAAGTTGGGATAATTGATCAATTTGGGTCAGGAAATGACTGTAGCTCAATTTTGACAACGGATTCGAATTCGTCTCGAAAAATTGAGTAACTTACACCAGCACCGACGCCGTAGCCCTCCGAAAATTACGTATTTTTCAGTTTTCCTCTACCTATCTCCAATCCAATGTTTTTCGCTTTTACCATTCGCGAATTGCCCGCGCCCCTGAAAAAAAGAAGGTACAATGGGTTCCTGGGATTGTGTGCGATGTGTGGCATATTCATCGTGACGAAGGCGCTAACACAAAAAGTTTTCAATTTCGTGTTTCTCGGCAACGTTGCGTCGCCGCCAAATTTGAACTCCACGTTCAGACTTAGCGTAAGAAACTGAGAAAAAACAGTTTTTAATTCAAAATCTTTGATTTTGAAAACTTCTCCATACTACACAGTATGTCTTTTTTAGGCCGAAAAAATTTTCGGCGAGCTTCGGCATCCGTCGGCGCTGGCGCTGATTACTAAGCTTTTCGAGACGAATTCGAATCCGTTGTCCAAATTGAGATAGAGTCATTTTTTGACCAATTTTGACCCATTTTGACCACATTTTGACCACATTTTCGAGTGTATCTTGAGAACGGAGAGTCGCCGCAAAATTTCAGCACTGACCTCGCACTCAACGTGAAAAATTGAGTCAGACACAATCTTTAATTCAGAATTTTAGATTTTTTCGATTTTTTAATATTTCTCTATACTACATCATGTCTTTTATGAGACGAAAAAACTTTCCGAGAGCGTCGGCGTCGGCGCTGGTGCTAATTACTCAATTTTTCGAGACGAATTCGAATCCGATGTCAAAATTAAACTGGAGTCATTTTTTGTCCAATTTGGACCTATTTTGACCGCATTTTCGAGTGTACCTCGAGAACGGAGCGTCGCCGCCGAATTTCAACACCAAATTCGAACTCAGCGTGAAAAATTGAGTCCAAAACGGTGCTTAATTCAGATTTTTGATTTTTTCGAATTTTGAAAATTTTTCCATACCATACATCACGTCTTTTCTGGAGCGAAAAAATTTTCGACGAGCGTCGGCTTCGGCGCTGGTGCTAATTACTCAATTTTTCGAGACGAATTCGAATCCGCTGTCAGAATTGAGCTGGAGTCATTCTTTGACCAATGTGGACCCATTTTGACCACATTTTCGAGTGTATCTCGAAAACGGAGCGTCGCCGGCGAATTTCAACACCGAATTAAAACTCCGCACGAAAAATTGAGTCAAAAACAGTCTTTAATTCGGAATTTTTGATTTTTTCAAATTTTGAAAATTTCTCCATATTATACATCATGTCTTTTTTGGAGCGAAAAAATTTTCGGAGGGCCGTGGCGTCGGCGATGGGACTAATTACTCAATTTTTCGAGACGAACTCGAATCCGTTGTCAAAACTGACCGGGAGTCATTTTTTGACTAATTTTGACCCATTTTGACCACATTTTCGAGTTTATATCGAGAACGCTGCGTCGCTGCCGAATTTCAAAACTGAATTCGAACTCCGCGTGAAAAATTGAGTCAAAAACAGTCTTTAATTCGGAATTTTTGATTTTTTCGAATTTTGAAAATTTCTATACATCATGTCGATTTGAGGGCGAAAAAATTTTCGACGAGCGTCGGCGTCGGCGCTGGTGCTAATTACTCAATTTTTCGTGACGAATTCGAATCCGTTGTGAAAATTGAGCTAGTTATTTTTTGACCTAAATTGACCACATTTTCGAGTGTATCGCGAAAACGGAGCGTCGCCACCAAATTTGAGCAACGAATTCGAACTCAGGGTAAAAAATTGAGATGAACGCAGTCTTTTATTCGAAATTTTTGATTTTTTCCAATTAAAAAAATTTTCCATACTATATACATTATGTCTGTTTTGGGGCAAAAAAATTTTCGGAGAGCGTCGGGGTCGGCGCTCGTGCTAATTACTCAACTTCTGGAGACGAATTCTAATCCGTCGTCGAAATTGAGTGACATTTTTTCACCAATTACTCCAAAATTTTCGTGTGCTTTTTGGAAACGGAGCGTCGCCGCCAAATTTGAACAACGAATCCGAACTCAGCGTAAAAATTTGAGTTATAGGCAGTCCTTAATTAAAAATTTTTGATTTCTGCGAATTTTGAAAATTTTTCCAAACCATGTGACCAAAAATTGGCAACCATGCTCAATTATGATCAAATTGATACTTTTCCACAGATAATTACTTTGATACCAGCCATTCTGGGTGCTTCGTAATCACTGTAATCTATCCTTTAAGTTTATGATGCCATAATGGTCAATTTTTTATTACCATTCTAATGGCACATACGGCGCTTTAATGAAGCTGGCCAACTACTGGGATGGAATGTTGCCTTAATCAACTTAGTCGCGAATCACAGAACTGGCTTCATAACGTTCAACGCACATTTAACTGGTATCACTGTTCGTTGCAAATTCCAAAAAATATATGTATCAAATAAATTTAAATAGGGCATATAATACATATTCTTACGCTTATTACTTACATAGATACTTTTATAATAAACTGTGTCAAGTACTTACGCAATATTGACCCGAAGTTTTATTTGTTGAGATTATTATTATGATAAACTGTTCTAACCTAGCGTTAAGCCGAAAGCCAAAATCACCCATCATGATACGAGTATCACCAAAGGCTCAAATTTTACAAAATAAACTCAAAGCCTTTTACGTTTTCAGTATCCCATTTATCGAAATGCGCGCTCATAGCGGGACTCATTATTTCTTTCCACCCATCCACTTGACCACTTCTTATGAGACTTCCACCATGTACCATTAAATCAAATTTCTCATTTCTTTCAACTATTGACTCATTATTGACTGCGCGGTTGTTTTTCATACTTTCAAATGACAAATGGACCAACAGCTTTTCGATCTGCTCTTCTGACAGCGTTTTCCCCAGGAATTTTGCCGTTTTACATATTACTGATCGGAGATCCTAAAAACAAACGAATTAATCAGGTACAGCTCGTGAAATTATATAAATCACAATGGGTATCCACACAGTGTATGACCGATTCTTCTGTTACCGTAATTAAACACTCACAAATACTTATAACCACTACTATGATCAACTGTGATGATCTAATTTCAAAAGCCATATATATGATAAAATAATTGGGATATGTTAAAACCAATGTGGCAGATTAAAATTTTGCTTATCCCTCCGGCTCGAGAAGGGGAGGGGTTATATTTTCATATCTTCTTCCTATGTACACCACTGCACACACATTATGATAGACTCAGAAAGTGATTCTGACTACCTGTATGGTTTGCGATAGCGTACTTGAAAGGAGTTTCACTTGAGGTTAGTACATTCGCACGAGTACATCATCAATTATTTTTGTCACCTCGAGTATTATTCAATTTATGTCAGCTTCTAATGTATACTCATTAGCCCTCATAAAGACTTCATAAAAAACTACAGAAATGAAAATGAATGGAACTTGGACATATTACCGAATAGAGGGCAATGAATTAAATTTAAGTTGTAGAAAGCGATATCGGCTTAATTTATTCACAAGCCACGTGGTTGGAGTACACGAATTCTTATTGAATGGTAAGTCATTATTTTAGGAGGTACTTCCAGCAGGCGTAAGGGGTTATATTTATATTAACTGGCGCCAATGCAATACCGAGTTTTCCCGGAAAAAGAATGGAAGCTTGATTTTCTTCTTTGCTGGTAGTAGAGAATCAGTCACGGTGATGCTGAAGGAAGAATCTAGGGAGAGAGACCGTTTTAGAAATATTGCAACAGAATACAATTTCCTCAATATGAGTTGAAAAAAATTGGAGTGTATTAGGTGAATACATTTTGAAGAAACAATTTTGTGGGACTTGAATGATAAAACCGAAAATCGCAATGGGAAAAGGACAGGGTTCGCAAAGTATCTTTTGCCTCCCCCACCGTTATTTACTCCGAATTTTTGCAACAATGAACTTTTTTTTTTTTTTGCTTAACGAGAATGATCGCTTGCCCTCAACCCGAGGGGAAAGTATCGATCGCCAACACTGGAAGGAGCAGACTACCATTTCCTGTCAATGCATGAAATAGTCAATGTTACCAATGTTTAAAATAAGATAATCATTAAATTATACAATGCTACAAGTTCACCTTTTCCATTTCTTCATAAGTCAGTAGAAGCACATTTGGGTTGTCTTTTTGTGCCCAGTATCCCAATACGTGATTCCAATAGGGACCGAAACATACTGCAACATTTAAATTAAAAGAATAATTACCACTTCGGAAGTCTTAGATAGTACTGGGTCCTAATGATATCCTATCAAAATCATTTAAAAATTAGATCCATATAAAAGAATTAGTGGCAGATAACTTGTCTCATCATTCTAGGAAATAGCGTTTTGATCTTCAATGTTAGAAATGATACAATTTGCTTCGGGAAAATCAATCACATGAATGGAAAGTATGTACGATGTAAATGTCTAGATTTCAGAATAATTTCATTTACATATGTACTCGTAGTTAGCGGCAGTTGATTGTCGGATACGCAGAGTAAAAATCGTCAATTTATAAAATGACTCACAAAATGTGAGTCGTTTTATAACGTGACTAAACCTGCTTCGGCGATACCTATAAATCGAATGGGGTTCAACTGCTCTAGTGACACCTTGGACGAGTCAAAACCAAGAACTATAACTGAATTCCAGCATCGGGAAAAAGAGTAATATTCTTAGACTCACTGTCAGCCCCCTCACCACTAGAGCCAACTATTCGAAGCACTTCAAACCGAAATTGGAGCCAAATAGTACTAAATTTCAGTATATTTTTATACGTTGCAATTGCACCAATGCTACGGGATGTAAAAGTATGGGATGCAAATGTCGTCGCGCTGATGTCTTCTGTAACAGTAGATGTCACTACCAACGGTCTTGCAGTAATAAGCAATGAGGAATATCGACTTCTTTTTTAATACTCACACCTACTTTTCTGACTCGTGAATCTCTCATTTCGTTTTATGTTTTTAATTTAATTTTAAATTGTCCAGTTTATTGAAATTTGTTATTATTATACAGTTCGCCGGACACCAGTTAGTTATTCTATGTAATACCTAGGTTATTCTTCGAAAATGTTGATATTTCAGTCCCCAGCAGTTAAGTACCTATCGCACAAGTTATTAATGGCACGGGCATTCTTTATTTTATTTTTTTTTCGTTGATAGATATACGAGTGTGACTAAATTCTACTTTTTCAAGGTTTCAGAAGAAAATTTGATCCACTTCTAATGGGTCAAAATTGGATTAAATATGGATCATTCTACCAAAACCTTGATAATTCTTTTTTTAAAAACATTATTACTTTTTTTCATGGAAATCATACATATGTACATAATAGAACATATTTATGCGGTTGAACCAACAGTATACTTCCTAGGGGAGGAAATAGAGGGGGCTCAAATGATTACGACCACGCTGAAGGAACGGCAGCCCACGTTGAAGGAACTGTTGGCCATAGAAAGAAATTCTTACGCACACGCGCGCCCGTGTACTGTGAATACGCGCATACTCTTCCACCAGCACATCAACGCACTCGTATCAGTGCTGCCAGGTATCCAAATTTTCCAGTAAATCTCCGGTTTTTTCAGCTTTCGGCAAAAAATGTCCAAATTTCTGAATAATGTCCGAAAATTTTGGGAAAATGCGGATTTCCGTTGTTTTTTCTCGTTTTGTGGGTTTATTCAACTTCTGCGGTTAGTTTGAAATATTTTTGGTGGCCGACTGCAATTTGACTGCTCTAAACTGGACTAGAAAAAATGATTTCTCGTTTATTTTTACCTTAATAATTACTCAGTTTTCCTTTCACCTAAAGCATCCTTTTTCAGAAATCAAGGTTCAAAACAAGTCCACTAAAATTAAATTCGAATCAGAATCCACGAATAACTGTGAGCTGACAGGAAGAAAGGAACCTCAGCGCAAGAAAACCATTTTTGTGATAACTGTTTTTGACTAATTTTTGGCTGCTCTTTCACGTGGTATTGTTGAAAAAATTCTAAAAAATTTTTCCAAATGGCTGTAAGTCTTCAAACTTGAGTATCTCCATAACGTGAAAACGTTGTCAATTTTGTTTATCCGCTCTCCTGTAAAATTTACATTTTTGCGCTGAGGTCCTTTTCTTCCTGTCAGCTCACTAATATACATATATTTTTTGATTCGAATATGATTCGAGAATGATTCACGTTTGCTGAGATTCAAATCGGATTGGAATAAATGGAGTGGATTTGTGGATTCGAATACAGGAACTGACCGGTTCTGACATTCAAATCAACTTTTCCATGGTCATATCTTCCATTTCTTTCGGATGCGCCATTGTAATTAATTCAAAATTCAATTAAAAGTTGAAAATAATCATCCTTTTCCAGCGCGTTTTTGGTTATTCTCTTTTTCGTTTTCCCCCCGAAAATTATGGGCATTCAGTGTGATATTCACAAAGAGACAAAAAAAGTACAAATCCGTAGAATTTACTAAAAAGTTTGAATGAATTTCACGAATCCATAACGTTAATTAGATCGAATTATTGATACGAATCCATTCCTAATTTCTCAGCTCCCATTCAAATTTCAAATTTAATATAATGGAGGAAAATGCTCCTGGGCTATCGGCGATATTTATGCATGGTTCCAAAATGAAAATAAAATAGTAAAACAATTTTCAGTTTCCCGAGTCTAGAGATTCAATTTGATCTATAGTAATTTGTTGTGTGAGATATTTGAGTGATTTTTAATAGAGCATTTCCTTCTTTGTTAATTTAATTTTGGCTGCATTATTTGGTAAAACTGAAAACAAAACTGAATTCTGTATGAAATTTCCAATCATTACTTTTTTTAATAGTTGTAATGTAGTTTTTTCAACTTATAAAACTCGGGCCATTAATTTTTTTTTAGAATAATTAGTAAAACTGTACATGGATTATCATTCTACACTTAATTCTATGCCAGAAAAGCTGAAAAAAAGATTTTATATTTTTTCACCCTCAGGTCCCTTCTCTTTGGACATCACATTAGTGTCCGGATTTTTCCGGATTTCTCTTTCTGGACTATTCTTCAGATTTTAGCAAAATAAATCTGGCAGCACTTACTCGTATTCACAAATTTCCAGGCTCTCGTGAAACCAGACTTTAGTAAATTCTTTCATATTCGTATCGGATTCCTTCATCGTGGCTTTCATAATTCCTGTTGCCACGGTGATGGAAATAGGAAAAAATCTTCACAAAATTGATAAAGGATCACTGGATCACTTGATTTTGGCCATAAGTATTTTAAAAACTGATGAAACGATAAGTGTGAACTGTTGTACGTACCCATATATTTAATTGCGATTATCAAAAATTTGAGTCGCTTGCGGCACTCATCACAATGCGCCACGTTTATGGAATTTCTGTAGGTAAAATCTCTGGTTTCCAGCACTTTTCTTAAATTAAGCGCAATCCATGCAAAATTCGCAAAAAATCATATGTACACACCACCTGACTGATAAAAATACTTCAAGTTGACTATTCTACGTTCAAAAATATTTGCTCCGTGTATGTTTTCTGACTGGTTCAAATTTGACCACTGTGAAGGGAATAAAAGCAAGGGACTCGTTTTCAAATATGGCTGCACTGATTCTGATCGAGTCTGAAACACGTACTGCATTGCCAACTTGTTCACTGTACTCACAAAAACTATACACATGCATCAGTTTATCCAAATACGCAGCGATAATATTTTTAAAAAAATTATTTTGTAGTCCAGTCTACGGTGAGGGACAGCCACGATGAAGGAATTTTTGAGCATTTAAATGGAATTTCCACAATAGGGATGGGGGCACGATACTTCAAATTAATAAAAAAGATACAATAAGGTATCCTCTGAGCCTGTACAGTAATAATAGAGGACCCTATTGTTTATACATTGCCAGATATCCAACTGAAACTAAAGTAACAGAGTTTCGGTAAAATGACCCACCTACTTTTCTGACTCGTGTACGTCTCATTTCGTTTTTAGTTTAATTTCAAATTGTCCATTTTATATTTTTAATACTCACAGCTACTTTTCTGATTCATGAACCGCTCATTTCGTTATATTTTAAACCGTCCATTTTATTGAAATTTGTAATTATTATATAGTTCGCCGGACACTTGTTAGTTTTTTTGTATAATACCTGGGTTATTCTTCGAAAATGTTGATATTTCAGTCCCTAGCAATTATCTCATAAACTATCAATGATACGGCCATTTTTTATTTTTTATTTTTGCTGATAGATATGACTCAGTTCTATACTTTTTCAAGGTTTCAGAAGAAAATTTGATCCACTTTAAATGGGTCAAAATTGAACTAAATATGCTCAATATCCGTCGGCATGGCTGTTCCTCGAACGATTTACATTATTATTGTTATTTTTTTCTTAATTTTCAAGCTGTATATCACAACAAACTGACAACGTAGTGCTACTTTAAACTGATGAAGGAATCACAAGGTAACATTGAAATCGCATCTTCACAGGTGGGAGTCAGTATGGCCAGTTTAGAAAACTGTCTCTCGATTTTTTGTCCATCGGCATGGCTTTTTTTCAACCAATCACAGAACAGGCATTGCAATATTTCTTCGTCGCAAATAATGGTCAAACTGTATATTCTTATTAAAACAATACGGCCCGCATATCAAATATCCCGGTTTTTTTTTGTGACAAGACTCGTGCATTCGCATATTATTGTCTAAAAGAGTTAAATTTAAAAAAAAAATGTGTCCTTCGGCATGGTCATCTTTATGCAACGATAGACGTTCATCATCCAAAAATAATTACGTCTAATTAATAGGTTAGTATGCCCTTATCAACTCTCCATATGATTATTTTATTTTGGCATGTACTAATCGACGGCAGAACACTTTTTGTTCGCTATTGTCTTTCGGTATGGACTTTATGTCCTTCGGCATGGCATTCATCATTTTGATTGCTATTCCAAAATACAGAATCCCCTCACTGTCGGCCCAATCTTACCAATATTTCATACAGAACGCCTCTTAACGACTCCCATCGAAGAAAGTTCAAACATCCCCTACTTTCCTCCATGAAAAAACATACCTGAATAATCAGCGTTTTTGAAGAATGACTCACCTAGTCATTCTAAATATTTCCTAGGTCGATAATGAATGTTTCTATAATTTGCCTAAAGTGACTAGGCATTTTATTCCATGCCTAGTTGTTGAAAGCAGAGCATTATAATACGCCAGAGCGTCGTACCTATCTATCTGTACGTAAATATTTTTGTTGTTTCTTGCTATAAATAATCGTTAATTATAATTTGTTATATAATCGTTTTGAATTGAGTTTGCTTCCTTTGCTACCAACACTAGTCACTGCATAAAATGTCTAAATTTCGGAATCTGCCACTAACATATACAGTAAATGAAGCATTGGAAAAGGTCATAATCTACTGCCCGGAACGGCATTTCATTTAGATAAGATAATTTTTTTTCTCGCCTCAATTGCATTCGAAACGATCCTATGCTTAATTTCTACGTATTATCAATTATCATACATTATACCACATTAATACATCACCTGTTCCATTCAGAAACAAGTTACAAAATGTGTCCAAATCGCATTTGTATCCTGCCCGTCTTTGGCATTGCTGGTGGTAAAAGGAAACGCAGGTATCTTTGGAATTTCTGGCCACATATATAATCTACGAATTTATAATAATGGCAGTAAGTTAGTATAATATGCGCTCAAAAAAGTACGTTGAAATTTATTCAGCAATGGAGAAGCACCCTTGGGCACACGGGACATAAAAGGGAATGTTTTATACCACCAGTAGTATATCTGTTGGTTGTTAGACCAGTTAAACGAATTCTTTTGGTGATTAGGAAGAATAATTATACAGGTTAGTAGGATATGACAAGTTGGTAAGACAAGCTAGTCTGAATAGCTCCGTGATGAACTATCAAAAGTAATCTTGATCTTGGACCTGATGGAAACATTTATACGTACATACCCAGCAATCACACACATATACCAATATTTATCAGAAATTGATATTTTTGGCAGGATTTTTAATCAGTTTTACAGTCAATATTTCAATTAGTCCAGGTCAGCAGTGTTTTATTATTTTCAGACTTATTTGACTTAAATTTTCAATACAGATAACAATGCAAACATGCTCACAGTGAATTAAGAATGTAAGTTGAGAATTTACAATGCCGGTATGCACTTTACTACATCTTAGAAGTCTGCCCTGCATTCTAATAATTCAATGTGTCAATTTTCCACTTCCTATTGACCTACGGAAGAAAAAAGTATTCGCCTCGACTCGCTCGATCATGAATAGCAACGTTAAACACGAATTTAGCGACACAATAACCCTCCCATCAAGATTTATAAACAAGACTAATTTTGCACATTTATAAATATTCAGATGAAAACAAATATATGATAGGTGATCAAACAACTATGTTAACCCTTTCGCTATACCAAAGTGTTTTTCATGATCTGCAAGCACAGCCCAAGCGATGATTTTATTTCAAGATCAATTAGTATTTCAGGAGGGAGGGTGAGGGTGCTGCTATATACTAAGTAGGGGATGTGGAACGTTCTGACCCCTTGTATCATATATGCAACGTTAGGCCATGGTGCACTTTTATTGTATCATATATGCAACGCTGGGCTATGATGTACTTTTAATGGGACATATATATGCAACGCTGAGCCATAGAATATTTTCAAAAACAAAACATCCTGCTTTTGTAGCAGAAAAAGACAGATTTATAGCCAGTAAGTATGAAATATGTATTTTGACCTATAGAAATAAAAGCGGAATCACAATTTGAGGAACAATTTTTTTCAAAAAGTGGCAACCAAATATGGATAACAGAGAAAGACAGATTTACAGTCTATAAGTATAAAAAATATCTTAGACCCAATAAAAATGTAAGAAGAATCACCCTCATCATCACCATTGAATTCATTATTCGAGTCTACATTTGAAATAGAAATTGATAGAACCTTTTATAAATTTGGGGGAGATTACGTGGCTATACATCTAGAATTTGTAATAAGGACTAGCATACCAGAATCTGAATGATTCGATAAGTCCTTTTCTCCTAAATCCTTTCGTTGTTACTGATATCATTGTCACTATACTCACTTGAATCATCGTCGTCACTAATATCATGGAATCTATACGCAATTTCTTCCAACTCGTTCTCTGACAGAATTTTATTACGTTTCGAAAGAGTTTTGACCATTTTGCAACATGTAGGTTTAATTCACATTTTACAAATTTCTAATGATGTTCAACGAAATTCCAATGAGTAGTTCGACCGACATCGACTGACAAGAACTGAAGCTGATATCAGAACTTGTTAGAAATGTGGAACATGCATACTCGTAGAACCAACAACACAGATTGGAAAAATGGAAAAATGTGAGCTGACAGGAAGAAAGGGACCTCGACATAAAAATGTAAATTTTACAGGCGAGTGGATAATAGTATACCTATTACACACCAAGAGTAACAAGTGAGTGTTTACATGGTGAGGGAAAGTTTGCGAACGAGCGTAGCGAGTGAGCAATTCCCGCGAGTCATGCAGACACACTTGTGGCTCTTGTTGTGGAAAATATTTTTTAGACTACTTGATCAGAAGCGGCAATGTTTTTCGCTAACATGGTCAGTATTTTTATTTATTTTTTAATCTATTTACGTATTTATTTGAATTATAGACAGGTGATTTTTGTGTGCGTAATTAATTCAAAAATTTAATTTGCTCAGTTAATTACTACGAAGTACAGTATCACAGTCTTGTCTTCAGTTTGTTCACGTGCACAAACAGCATACACAGGTAGTGGCCAGCGAAAACGTAACGACGGTTAACAACAAATGGTAACAGCTGTACTAGGTCATAAATATTTAAATGCGTTCTTAAGTTGCTATTTTGTAATTCGCTCCATGGCTGAGTGGTTAGAGACGATTGCTACTACGAACTCAGGTGGTCTTTGTGAAAGAGTTTTCGAACTTGACTAACTTACAATCATCCTGATCCCGAAACGAAACTCTGGCAGACAGTACCAAAAAAATCTATGATTCCGAGTAGTACTTCTATTGCTGTCTTGTACCCAAAATCGTATTGCTGAAAGAGTTCTCTGAACGTTGAAGGCTGAAATCTTGATGGTCCCAAAACGTGTCACCTGAATACCGGTTGGGTAAATCCTTGTAGACCTGTTCACATGGGAGGGGGTGTTGGTATGAGTTGCAGCACGCAGCTCATCAGTCCTGTCACCCTGTGACATCACGCTCACTAGTCAACCGAAACCCAACCTAAGTATTCCTAACCTAAATGTCCGTGGCGAAAGCCCGTTTAGTTCGTGTGTGGGACTAGATGACAACGGACAGCTACATTTCAGTCAAGTGATTCAATGGACGTGGGTTCGATTCCCCGATACGAAATTACTGGCCAGCAATTGTTTCATGTAAAAACGCTTTATATTGAGGGGCGTTTACTTTACATGCAGGTTTCGATAGCACTCGCTGCATGAATGATAGGCGCTTCTTGTCGTCCGTAAAACACCAACGTAAACATTGCCTTCCTGATCAAGTAGTCTAAAAATAAATTGATAACGTTTTCACGCTACGGAGACACTCAACTTTGAAAACTTACAGCCGTTTGAGAAAATTCTTTAGAATTTTTTCGCAACACCACGCAAAAGAGCGGCCAAAAATTAGTCAAAAACAGTTGTAATCACAAAAAAATTGTTTGCGCTGAGGTCCCATTCTTTCTGTTAGCTCACAGATGTTCCTTCAGAAAACTCAACCAAACAGTGATAAGAGACAAAATCTGTGAAAGTGTTCTGCAAAAAAACTGAAGTTGGGCTCATCTGAAAGGAAATAATAAGGGCTAACACTTTAGTTTTCTCCAGTTTTCCATAAAAAACAATATTGAAGGAGCTCGTTTTACTTGTAGATACATGTTTTTGTGGTAAAAATACCCCGATCATCTTTTCGTCCACGACACTAGCGCATCTACAGGAGTGTCCAAACGCCAATAGCTCATCACCACGCTTGTTAGGTACCGTGCATGGCCCAGCGTTATCACAGAGTTACATTACAAATACACGAATTCGACGTAGCATATATGATACGTTGCGGTAGCGAAAGGGTTAATTAATAACAATGTAAGGCTGCATTTGTAACTTCATTGGCATAGAGCTACTGGAAACATTTCAGTATTTTTCAACAAAATTTTTCACGCTTCATTTTTAACCCCAAATGAAACTTTTTAGTTCCATTCCTCCCCCGAATTGAAAAGAATTTTTCAGCTATTTTCATTCCATCCTAGTAATAGGTATATATGCGCGCCTGAAAATTTTGGGTTTTCCTCGCAGTGTTGCTAACTTGAGATTTACAAACATGCCAAGAACTAGAGAAAAAGTTGCTAAAAAGTGTCTATACAGGGTGATTTCGATTAGGCGCCAAAAAGGGAACACGTTTAGTATGCGCAACGTGTTCAATGCAAAAAACGTTTTTCGTATGGACGCGGCGTAGTAAACGCGCATGTGTGTAGCGGAAAATGTGTTTTCGTGTCGATGCGTGTAATGCGGGAACACGATGCTCCGAACGTAATGATGAACTAATACTTGTCACCTGGAAGTTTTTTTAATGCAAATTTTCTGAGTTGGTTGTTTGTACTGTTTTCGAAACTCTGATCTCTGATTTCTGTAGCGTAACCTCATTAATTTTATGATTCTTCAACAAGAAAGGGGGAGGTAAAATTTCACGTTCTGAAGGGGACTTGAGTAGGGCCCGACGATTACTTTGATTTCCCAAGAATTTTATTGGAAATACTAAGAGAAAATTTCCGAACATTTTCAATAAATTTTATCAGATATCATTGGCAAAAATCTGATAATTTCAAGAGAAATTTTTCCAACAATTTAGGAAAAATCTGCAGTTTTTCCAGAGGATTTTTTTGGAAACCATTGAGAGCTCTCTGATGAGTTTTGAATGATTTTGTTCAGAAAAAAGTATCGAAGACCTCCAAAGATTTTCATCAGAAATTTTTGGGATAAATTACCGATGATTTCAGAAGAATTTCATCAGACATACGCAGGGAAAATCTCCGATGATTTTTAAGGAATTTCATCGGAGATTTTGGGGAAAATATTTCGATAATTTCCGAAGAATCGCATTAGAAATCAATCTCCAATGATTTCCGAAGTATTTCATCGGAAAACTTCGAGAAGATTCCTCATATTTCCGAAGATAATTTCCTAGGAATTGTATCGGAAATATTATTAAGGAAAATTTTTCTTATCGTTTTCGAAGAATCTCATCGGACATCATTGAGAATTATCTCCGATGATTTCAAAAGATTTTTTTTGGAAATTTTAGGGCAATCTCCAATGATTCTAAAGGATATTATCAGAAATCATTGAGAAACATCTCTGATGATTTTTACAGGATTTCTTAAGAAAACGGTTTGGATAATTTTCAGAGATTTTCATCGGAAATTTTTGGGATAAATTAGCGATGATTTCCAAGGAATTTCATCAGAAAACTTTGATGACAATCTTTGATTATTCCCGGTGAATTTCATTGGAAATCTTTTTTTTTTTCTTTCTTTTTTTTAATGTCCAGTGGTTTACACCGAATTTCCTCAAAAATCTTGAGGATAATTTTCTGATCATTTTTTAAAAACGTGCATCGGAAATATCTGAGAAAAAACTCCGATGATTTTTGAAGTGGTTTATCGTAAATTTTTGGAAAAATCTCTGATGATTTCCAAAGAACAATTTCATCGGAAATCTTCGAGAAGAATCTCTGAAGATGTTTAAAAAACTTCATAGCTGAAGTATGCGGGGAAAACCGTGATGGTTTTTCAAGAAGTTTATCAAAAATTTTCAGGAATAATGTTCGATGATTTCCGGAGAATTTCATTAGAAATCTTTGGGGAAAATCTCAATAATTTTAAGGAATTTCATAGGAAGATTGAAAAAATTCCCGATTCTTCATGAATTATTAGAATGTTTTTCCATAAATTTCCGATAAAATTCTAAAAAACCATCGGAGATTTTCCCCGAAATTTCCGAAGAAATTCTTCAGAGATCATCAAATATTTTCCTGATGATTTTTGATGAAATTCTTCAAAAACTATCGGAGTTTTCCCCCCGAATATTTCGTATGAATCTCTTCAAAAATTATTCAACATTTTTTTCCCAAAGAATTTTGATGAAATTTTTTTGAAAAAATTTGAAATTTCAAAGATTTTTCATGAAATTCTTCAACGTTGGAGTTTCTTCCCAAATATTTCCGATGAAACTCATCAAAAATTATTGGAAAATTTTCGAGGATTTTTGAGGAAATTCTTTGGAAAACATTGGGAATTTTTTCTCCTGATTTCCACGGATAATTTCCCGGGAATCGATAAGAGATTGTTCTCGAAATTTTCGACAAAATAATTTAGAAATCATCGGAAATTTCCTGAAAACATTTCTAATGAAATTCTTCGGAAACATTTCGGTAATTTAACTTAGAAATTTCTGGTGTAAATCTCTGGAAATAATCGAAACGTTCATCTGAGAAATCCTTTAAAAATCATCAGAGATATTTCTCGATGATTTCGGCTAAAATCCTTTGTAATCACTGAAGATTTCCCCTAAAATTTCCGACAAAATTCTTCTCAAATCATCGGAGATTTTTTTTTTTTTTTTTTTTTTAAACGAGACACGTAACGCCTGTAGGCCATGATCTCGGTATCTACATCTTATTTGTTAATTAGTTATAAGATTAGTCTAGATGAGGTGTGAGAGATTGTTGCGATTTATGAGGTTAATCAGATGAGATTTTTTTCAGTGATGTCCAATAAAATTCTTTGAAAATGATCGGAAATTTTGCCTTAATATTTTCGATAAAATTCCCCCTTTCAATTATCTTCGGAAATCAAAGCATCGTTTTCCCGCTATTACACGCGCCGACACGAAAACACATTCTCAACTACACGCATCACACTTTACGTACTCGCTGGGCGTACTATTGTTTCTCCTATGGTGCGACTTCTCGTTCATCACCCCAGGGTGATGAACGAGAAGTGGCACCTAGTAAATTTCCATGAAATTTTTTTTTTTTTTTATTAGGGTATGATTAGGAGAAGTAACGCTCAGAAAGTAACACTTCTTTCGTTAATGTGCTAAAGCTCTCGATCAGTAGTTTTTTTGCGTGGTGCTCCAAAGTAACGCTCAAAAATTAACGTTTTTTAAACAAAACATTATCTACTACAAAGTTTAATAAATTTCGTACGGTATTTGCGTTAGTCCAACATTGGAAATGATTTTTTTTAATAATCCGCTGAAGTTTGGGACCGCATTCTTCTTTTCGTTTGATCTTTCAGTAATTCTCATCAATTCTCTAACGTACATTAATTTGGGGCAATGCGCGGGCCGTTTTAACTTTATTAATTACGGATTTGTGCTCAAGATCACTGCCGTAGTAACACTTAAAGGAATTTTTAAATGCTCAATTTTTCAGCACTCTTCTTCAAATGTTCACGTAATTACGATACAGTGTCGCACTCCTCGGTTTTTTCAGTAAAACTAATTATTCACCCACCCCCGCAGCCGAAATGCAACCGCCTCAATGTTTAATCGCCTCCCTGTTTATCGTCGTATTCTCAACATTAAGTTCTACCGCTCCGTGATAACGCACACGCGCCGACATGAAAACACGTTCTTCGCTAAGCAACGCGTACACGTTGCGCGGTTGCGCGTTACTGTAATTCTATTCCCCTATGGTGCGACTTCTCGTTCATCACCCGGTATAAGTATTTCAATCTTTCATTAGGCGCCAAAAAAGTAAAATTTGCTTTAAAAAATGCCAAACTTAGTTCAATGTCTAAAAATTGTTAAATTTAACAATTATATAACAACTTTTTTTTTTTGGGGGGGGGGGGAAGTGTGCCCAAACACAGAACAGTTGCCAAATTGAGCAATAAAGTTGCTGAATTGGCAGCAGCTGCTTCAGTGGGGTTTGTATGAGAGACCGTGCAATGTTTGTTTACTATTGTGCGAATCTCACGGCCGTTAGGATAGCCAACGGAATGGCTTTTGCTATTTAGATAGTTAAAGGGCAGACTTGTGTAAAACAAATGCCACTGGAAATGTCCTGGTTTTGGCCAAAGAAGATAAATGCTTTCTGACGGTTCCGAAAATATTCTGATGTACATTTTACTCCCACACATGGTGTTCTGAAAACATACTTACGTCTACGTTTAAATATCTTCACAGAGAGTTATATAATGTTCCGGATAAAATAAAAAATAATTTATTATTTCGAGATAACGAATAAAATTGGACGCTGTTAAGCAAAAAGGACGCAACCCTGACCCCGAAAACATACCCTATGATGAACTTGTGGCCGGATATGAAATTGAATCTCTGAGAAAAAGAAGAGAAAAAACAGCAATAATGTTTCTGTATGATCTAATTCACGGTAATATTAACGATGAAAAACTGCTTCAAGAAATAATTATTTGGGCCCCAAAAATACAATCGAGATACAGAAAATACTTTTCTCTGAAAAAATATCGCACCACTAAAATAGAATTCTCCCCATTAAACAACCTGATGAAAACTGCAAGTAATTTTTTGATAGAGTGTACTGGCCTTGGCATTTATAGTATGCCTAGATCGACGTTTAAGCGGCTACAGTGGCGGATGGGGAGCTGTGGGATAGCGGACATGCGGCACGTTTATTTTTACATCCAGTTTTACTTTTATTTATTTATTGTTGTTTTTTTTGTTTTTTTTCCCTCTCTGACATTGATTTTTCGTTAAAGGCCCCTCCTATAAGTGGCCTCGGCTGTTGGAGGGACCAAAATAAAAATTAAATAAATTATTCAAAAAAATTTACTGCTCCTTCAATCCCACTTCAGAGGTTTCTTTCTAGCGAAATGTGTTTGGCCAGTATGAAAGCGACCTGACAGCCAAATAGAATCTACATTCGTAGAGTAATGACGATGTCCAAATTGTGTTTCCCCTCGATTATCAGCAAATCTGTCAATTATTAGCATTTCCTGGTGGTACAATCGGGAACTAGTTACTCAGTATATGGGTTTCATTACCAGGCCTGGTACCGTGGTACCAGAATTCTTCTTTGATGGACTCGATCAGATTACAATCCAGTCGAGTTTCATCATAGAAATTAATAATTTTTCTATTTCTACGTAATTTTCTTGTTCACAGTTCGCGATGACCTAAAACCCATGATTTATCCCCCTTAAGACTTATGTTATTCAAATGACCTCAAACTTCTTATTTTTTCTTATTTATTCAATTTATATAAGTGAATACTGACCTTTGCCGACGTTTTATTTTGCTGTAACTTTTCTGGCAGCAGCTTGAAATGAAAGTGCGTTTTTATAAATCTGGGGGACGCGAGTTTATTTACGTAACCCACCGAATCCAATACATAATCAGGGAATTCTATTTCTGGTCTTCTAGCCATTAATTCTCGATAATCGAATAACGTCGAGTGTCTATAAACGAATAACATGTTTATCATTAGTCGATTGAATTATACAATAACACTGAATAATCGTTTTTAATGTGCCGGTGCTTGTGCGGCTTTTGGATCTTTAGTATCTTGTTATTTACAGGCATTATATTGCTTATCTCATATTAAGTTAGGGGTCATTCTACCAAAACTTTGATAATTCGTGTTTTTGTTTTTTAAACTTTTTTTTTTTTTTTTTCATGGAAATTATTTATATGTGTTACGGGTACATGATGTAAATTCGGGATCGAACGTGAATTCCCGGGCAAGTACGTTGTAACCCAGCATCATTGGGCAGTGGTGTTAATGACCGAGATATGACGTAATTTACATAGCTACTTGGGCCATGTTGGTACACGTTCAAATTATCATCACTTCCCGAGCTGATCGACGTTGCCCAGTACAGTTTGGGAAATGACGTGCGCCTTATTGCATTATACTGTATTGCCTGAGTCTGATGCTTATCAGGACTCGAGTTGAGAGCAAATATTAAAAAAAGAGAGCCCCTCCAATCTGGCGCCGGCTTCGAAGCAAATTTGAACTAGCCCCGGCTTCAGCTAAAATTCTCGGAATTAACCTCAGTCTCGACTCTGGCAAATAATATTTGTCGGTCTCCGGCTCTAGCCGACGATTTTTATCTTTTTGATCGCTCTGGCTCCAAAAATGTTATCTTTGCCCCGGTTCTAATTAATTTTATAGGAAGAGGAAGGGTGGAAAAGTGTGATGGATATCGATGAGGGAGGGATAGGAACAGAGGATATTTAAGGGCTGGTGCCCGACGGTGAATTGCTCAGGTAAAATTCTTAAAGTAGCTCGGCTTCGCAGAAGAAAATTCTTGAGGACTCCTGTTTTACCAGAAATGCGATATTTACTCCAGCTCCAGTTATTTTTACGGGGACGGAAAAGATGGAAGATTATGGGGACGGTCAAAGAGGGAAGGGTTAAGGGGCTGGAGTCGAAAATTTGCTTTCTGCCAAAAAATGACTACAAGGTCGAAATGTTGAAGAGAAATTTAATAAATATATTTTACCTAACTTCAATGCCCCTTCAGGTCACGGAGTCGGCCAACTGTTTTGCATGGGGTATAATAAGTTGCTCCACTTTCGCTTACAGGCTAGTCCATTCATGTTGATATGCCCATAATCTATATGTCTATACCTTTACTCTAATGCAAATGCAATACATCATAAAGCGAAATACGAACCATATCTTCGTTAACCGAGTTAGAAAATCTGATACTCCTTATATTGTTCCTAAATTAATAGGTAATACTTACTCTATAAATGGGAATCGTCGAAAAAGAAATTCCTTGGCTGCTTCCAAGTCAACGTCATTGGCAATACACCACACCATTTCCTGAGTCCATGTGGTTCCTAAAATTGCCAAAATTGGGGTAACAATTTTTGGAATTATGGAGTTCTTATCGTGATCGCATTAGATATTAGATAGGTAAACGCTAGGTACTACATTAATGTGTCTGAGCAACGGGCGTCGGCGAAAATCCAATAACTTATTTTTAATTATTGGTCTTTTACCCTCTATTTCGCAAGAAAACCAATTAAAATTGAGTGACGACTGACGACTAGTGGGAACAAATTCTTCGTTGTGGAGCCCGAGAAACTATTCAAACCACCTATCATTAAAAAATGTAAGGTACTTGACACAAGACTGGTAATCGCTGTACATGCTGAATTTTATTTAATAATTATTTGGTCCAGCGAGGGAATCAAAATATTGTTTTTCTCACCCGACAATTTTTATTTTTTGAATTTTGGGAGTAGGAAACAATTTTTGGTTGAGTTCATTTTGAGATATATGCCATAATATTTCTGGGCGGAACGGATGAGCAATCGCTCTAAATGGAATCAGTGAAAAAAATTGTGTGTTATAGGGCGTTTTTTGATAAATTTTGAACTTTGAAAATTCTAAGCAGATACTAATGAAAGCAAGAAAAGTCTAGTTTTTTTGAAGTCCTTAGAAATCTGTAGACATTCAAGTAGCGTATCAAAGGTTCAGCCCAACTAGACTTGTTTCGGAGGGCGGGAGAGCACTTCCAGGAGGTGACCTCTAAACTCGGCATCCACATCTACTTCCGTATCTCGTGAAACTCGAGACAACACGTTGAAAAACTTCCGATTTTCATTAAAATTACTGGTATTTACGATTCTCACTCACCTGATCTTGGAAATGAACACACCCAAATATCGTCATCACGAATATCCATTTCCCGAATTCTGTCTCCGAAAAGTTGGTAATATTCGGGTAATACCATATCTTTACATTTGATAAATCCTGGTCGATAACTGGTAACAAAATATTTCTTCAGCAATTCAGCTTCTTCTCCTTCTGGTCTCGTATACTCCAATTTTCCAGACATAGTCAATTATAAATGTCACTTCTAATACTAAGTTCTGCCAGATTTCAAAAATATGAACTGCCTCAATCTTAAATTTACAACTTGTAGGCTATTAGCAAAATATTACTCACTGTTAGACTGAAGGAAAAAAAATCGAAAAAAATTATAAATAGCCAAGTTAGAGCTAACAGATAGATGTGTGTCCGTATAGATACCAGACTACGACTAATAACAATCTGATGTTCAATTAATGTGGATCTGTTGAATAATATTATCCCGATCTTATTATGTGGCCGCCTATTCTACCTACTCAGCCAAAACTAAACGTACTTTATCTCAAGGTTTTTCTGGGAACAAGTTTGATGTTTGAAAAGTTGAAAAACAGAAGGCTATTTTATTCCAGTTTTTGTATGGGGATTATCAGTATACATGTATCCTACATGTTATTAATCACATTTGCCGGGATTCATTTCCAATTTCGGAAATTAATATTTCTTTTACACACCAATTTCACAATTTTTTTTTAAATACTGAATGAAACATTTCATTAATTTTGACAAAATTATATTCGGTTAAACCTGAGAAATACTTGGAAAAGGGCATTTTAAAAATTTCTATTTGGCAATTCGGTATTTTTATAATGCATACCCACCAAATAAAAATTGCTCAAATCGCCTCTGCTAGAAAGCGTCAAGTTTCCATAAAGATTAACGCTGTTATATGCGTATGTAATAAAATACAATACAACACTAACTTGCGTGCAGTAATTTGATGTAATACTATAATTAAAACAGTTTACGCATGTTCTGAACAAAAGGAAAGCACCATAATCTTTTTTCTTATAAGAAAACCCTATATGTTTAAGAAAGACCTCATAATATTATATTTCTAGCCTCAAAGTTCTCAATTTAAAACTAAATTGCAAAATAATAAAAGTAGTGTGAAAGGTAACTCTTAAAGATAATCAAATTTTGGCTTTTCACCGTTCGAACCTTAAATTCTTCAAGTTCATACATCACAGACGATACACATTTCCTAATTAATATACCAGTACCCATAATTGGACGCTGTTAAGCGAATAATTCTGTTTTTTGAGAACACGTGATTCAAAGTTCAAGAGCCATGTAGAAACTATATGACATGGCATTTACTGATAAGCTTTTTTCAACGTGAGTACACTTTTTGAATCGGGGGGCCCAATTTTGAGAAATTCTACTTTTTACGCTCTTTCCAACGATATTAATAACTCATTTTGTCAACAAATGTCGCTTTACTAACTGAGTATTACCTGCAGAGATATGTAGACTTCTCTCTTTTCTAAAAGACTGTAATTTAAGATCACAGCTATAACTCCTTTCGCCGAAAAAAAAATGCCTGATGAGTATGGAGAAATTTTCGAAATTCAAAAAAAACCTGAGATAACCCCCTATTCTTACTCAATTTTTCTCGTTGAGTTCAAATTCGTTGACCAAACCTGGCGCTGACCCCCCGTTGCCTAAATACAGTGAAAATGGAGGTTATACTGGGGGCGAGGGCGTACTGGGTCAAAATTGAGGACTATACATGTTAAAAGCGACGTAAAATAAAAAATATTGTTGTTGTCGAGTATTACAGTTGTATTTTGTATATATGAGTGCACATACAAAAAGGGACCAGTTGACCAGTTTGTCGATTTTTCCGTTTTTGGCCAAAGGTACGTAGAAACCCCTTAGAAATCGAATAAAACCAACCGCAGACCTCTATACTGAAAATTCAGCGAGATATTGCAGTTTTAAGTGAGGCAAGTCAAAATTTATTATTTCAAAAAGTACAAAAAAGAAATAGCATGTTCCTATGTAAAATTAAATTGTTCAAAAACAATTTTCCATGAATACTGGACGTATTTTCTTCTTGCCCTTTTAAATGTGAGAACAGGCAAATACATTTACCCGTTGTCAGGATTAGTGGCTTACGTACCTGCTGAAGAGGAGTCTCGCATTTCTCGCTGGGCACCTCCAATCTTCTAATGTAGGCAATTTATCCTGCTGCATGAATGCCTGTCTACTCCCAACAATTAAGGGACTCGAATCCGAAGATTTTCAATGAAATTCTTCGGAGATCATCGAATATTTGTTAACATTTGTATAATGATTTTTCATAAAATTCTTCAAAACCATAGATAGGGGTTTTCCCTCGAATATTTCTAATGAAAGTCTTCAAAACTTATTAAAAAATTTTCTCAAAGTAATTTGTTGAGATTTCTCGGAAATCATTGGTAATTTTTTCTAAAGATTTCCGATAGGATTCTGCGGATTTTTTCACAAAAATTTGCGATGAAATTCCTTAAAAACCATCGGAGATTTTGCCTACAGGTTTTTGATGAAATTCTCCGGAGATCATTAAACTTTTAAATTCTGTGGAAAACATTCGACATTTTTAGTTTTAAGATTTCGGATAAGATTTTTCGGAAATTATCGGAATTGTTTCCCGAAAATTTTCGAGGAAACACCTTAAAAATCATAGGACATTTTCCTCGAGGATCTTCGATGAAATTCTTCGGACAACATTTTTTCTGAAGATTGTTGATAAGATTCTTCATAAAACATCAGAGTTCTTCCCCAAATATTTCCTATGAAATTCATCAAACATTATCAGAAAATTTACCCGAAGATTTCTAAAGAAATTCTTTAAATAAAATTGGAAATTATTTCCGAAAATCACCGGTGAAGTTCCTTAAAAATTATCAAAAAATTTTCCCAAAAATTTTTGATGAAATTCTTCAGAAAACATTGGAAATATTTTCGAAAGGTTTCCAGAAAGTATCAGAATTTTCCTCCAAAAATTCCGATGAAATTTCTTGAAAATCATTTGAGAATTTTCTCAAAGTTTTCCGATGAAATTCTTCGGGGATCATCAAACATTTAAATACTTTAGAAAACATTCGAAATTCTTTCCGAAAAGAACGGACAAGAGATTAAGGGAGCGTATGGTAGTGTGTAAGACCGTTACGGTTGAAATGATGGTAAGTAACAGAACAGTAATTACAAAAAAAATAATAATAATAATATTCTCAATTTTAAACGCTTTTCCTGTAAAATTTTACTTTTGGTCAACTGGTCCCTTTTCGTGTACGCCCTCACAATATCGTTCGAAAGCTGATAAAATTCTGCGTCGATTTTCCTCACGATAAAAAATATTCCAAAGTACTGTACACCGTAAATAGAGGGAATTTTGTAACCCAACATTTTCACCTTGCTTGGCACTGATATTTTCGCAGTGTTCTCAAGCACAGTTAAATACACTTTTTTCAGCTCGAAAATACCAAACCTGATCGAGTAAACTTCCAGGAACACAATGAGACCACAATCAATGTTCCCTGTTTTCTAGATTGTACAATTCTCCTCGCTAACGCGGTAAAAACAGGTACTGGGTGAAGTTACCCCGCAAGTGTAAAGTAACCCCGATTTACGGTATATTATTAAATTTATTAATTAGAATAGGTTTTTTTTATATTAATAGAAAGAAAAATTTTAGGTTTAATTAATAATCGATTTAGTCCACATAAATTTTTTTAAATTTTTGACCCAGTATAGCCCCCGCCCCCAGTATAACCACAATTTTCGCTGTACCTCGACAACACAGGGTAAGCGCCAGATTTAGTCAACGAATTTGAACTCAGCGAGAAAAATTTAGTAACAATAGGTGGTTATCTAAGTTTTTTTGAATTTCGAAAATTTCTCTATACTCATTAGGCATTTTTTTTTTTCGATAAAAAAATTTTCGGAGAGCTTACGCGCCGAGGCCTGATGAAATATACTCAACTTGTCGAGGCGAATTCAAATACGTAGTCAAAATTGATCAACGCTCACCTATTAACCCAGTATAGTCCCCGCCTCCAGTATAACCACACTTCTTATTGTATCTCGTCGACGGGGGTCAGCGCCAAATTTGGCTACGATCTTTGTTGCCGACATACTATCAAAGATTTTATTACACTGGAAAGGAGGCCTAATGTGCGTAATTCCCCACAAAATTAGCGAAGAACTTAACTCTACTGACTCTGATGAGGGCAAATATTAGAATTCCAAAAACTGTGTTTACCATGATATAGAAAATGTGGACCTCACGTTTCTCATCGAAAAAGTAAGTTTCCGTTCGTAAATAATGACAAGCCAGGTCATTTTGCGACCTATTAATAGGATCGGTTTTTCAGCTGAAATCTGGGCGACTGTTCCAGTAACCAACTTTGAACAAGAAATACAATCGCACTTGGACGCAGTTAAGCATAAGGGAACCAACCAGCAATATCTGTTTTTTGAGAACACGTGATTCTAAGTTCAATAACCATGTAGAAACTATATGAGATAGCGTTTACTAATGAGCTTTGATCAACAAGAATACACATTTTTGAATCGGGGGCCCAATTCTGAAAAATTCTACTTTTTACCCTCTTTCTAACGATACTAATATGTAACTCATTTTGTTTACAAAAATGTCAGTTGGTTCACACCGACCCTAATTTCAGCAAGAATTATACACAATATTACAAACCTCACAAAATTAACTCCTTTCATTGATTCCTCGTGTTGATACCTCGAGTCGCTTTTGCTGATCCTGTAAGCACAATGTAAAACCATCTTCCTCTCTGTTTCTTTTACACACAATTACGTTCACTTTTACATTTAAAACCACAAGTGTGACTGTCAAAAGCAACGCGATCCATAGGATATAGGAACTTTCCAACAGAGTGGGCGAAATCTGGTGGTTTTTTTATAAACCGTACGTTATCATCAATATTGAAAAATAACAACAGTGAAGCAGGATACTTTGTCAATTTTACATTAAGCCGGCTACACACATGCGACATTCGCCGAATGACGAACGTTCGGCATACTTCTCGAACGTTCGAAATATCACAAATGCACCTCTACACACTATGCGTGAATTCGGCAAACGTCGAATGTTTTGGGATTGTTTCCTTTGACTCGCGTCAGTTTACTGACAACGGATGGAAAATGTTCGGCATTCGGCGAACGTGCCTCTCACACTCGCCAAATGCCAAATATTGCCATACACACCACTAGATGTTCGGCATATGACGAACATTCGTGATTCGAAGTTCGGCGAATGCCGCATGTGTGTAGCCGGCTTTAGATACTATTTCACAGTTTTCCACCAGAATTTATTACCTTATGATTTTTTATTTGTAATTAATTAATTATTTATGATAATTCGTGCTGTGGACGTAATAAAACGCGTTAACTGTCGTGACAAAACCATGAGAAAAGCGGAAGAACTAAAATTTTAATGTACTTACTCTGTGCAAACTAAGTGTAACTGATAAATTTGATCCTGCTTCACTGTTGTTATTTGTTTTATCAGTAACAACGATACTAGCGCGCCACCATCTTGGAAAGTTCCTATTCTTGTGTATCTCGAACTTCAATTGATAAGAACAACAAACCACTGACGTCATGCGTAGATTTATTAGGGTGTTTGCCCGCACACAGCGCTGCAAGCACCCTCTATTGCAATCGAATATTCATTATCATTTTTAAATACGAGTGAATTGTTTACAGATCATAGTTCAGTTTTAGGGCCACCAACGAGTAATCGAGTCTTAACGGTCCATTAAAGCATTTAACGGCCCGAATTCGGGCTGTTAAACGTTTTAACGGACCGTTAAGACTCGATTACTCGTTGGTAATACTGGCCCTTAGTCTCTTAGTTCAGTTTCATGTTAGAAGTTAAAATACGACCCCTTTGCAGGTTCTCTGTTAACTGCTGCCATCTATCAGGAAGTCGGTTTACTATTATGAATATTTCCTCTTGGTTAGGAATACAACTTGGAAAAATGAAAATAAAAGATTCTCATTCTGGCGTACCTATATCTAGGTATTTGTTTCATCGCATAGACATTGGTACCATGTCTGAATTATAGCTTCAAAGCTTCAACATTTGAGATTTGGTTTTCTTTTATCAACACTAGGGCTCTATAGTTTCACATAGGTATGCTAGGCCGCCATTTTGGTTCGGGTTTTGTTGTTACCAAGTACCAACGCATTAAATAATACACACTTACACAGCGTCGCGCGGTATCATTCGCTCTAGAAGTTTTCAAAAAGCTGAACCAAAATGGCGGATTAGTATACCCATGTGGATCTACAGAGCCTTATATCAATACCAGTGTAGAAAGTTAACGCAACTACATAGGGATGCGGAGAAGCCTGTAGCTGGAATTAAGAAGCCGGAAGCTTTTGCAGTTACAAAGTCTGGTCCAGTTAAGAAACATAATTTGCAACCCGCAATACACATCGATAATGGGCATTTTTAAGTTGGAGGGGAAAGATGAGTTCAACAACACGTTATCACGTTATTAGCGCCGTGAAAAAATTATGTTTCTTAACTGGACTAGACTTTAGGATAATGTTGAGAAGTCAGTAGTTGGAAGCTGAATGAGTTAAACGCTGGAAGCCGGAAGCAAAAACTGAAAGTTTTTCAGCTTCCAATCGGCTTTTTACAATTTTATGAAACGTGCTTTTTATGTTATTTCATCTAAAAAAGTAGACGAGAAAGAGAGAAAAAATAGGTTAATGAAAGTGAAATGGTGAGAATAAGTGGACGCTATTCAACAAAAGGGAACCAACTAGCAAAATCCGCTTTTTGAGAACACGTGATTTGAAGTTCAAGAGCCATGTAGAAACTATATGACATAGCGTTTACTGATAAGCTTTTTACAACGTGAGAACACATTTTTGAATCGGGGGCCCAATTTTGAAAAATTCTACTTTTTACGCACCTTCCAACAATACTAATAAACTAATTTTGTTTAAAAATGTTAGTTGGTTCCCTTTTGCTGAATAGCGTCCAAATAAAGGAAACTGGTAGCTAGAAGCCGGAAGAAAAAATTGGAAGTTAGAAGTTCATATACTGAGGCTGGGAGCTAGATGCGGGAAACTAGATGAGAATTGGATGCTTCAAGCTGAAAGCCGAGGCTGTATCGTTCAGCTTCCGCATCCCTGATACCCTGAACAAAACCTTTTAAGATTGAAGCTAGCGAAAAGCTCATTTTACTGACTTTAACTTATCAGCTAGTCAATGACTGCAGTAGCAAACACCCTCTTACAGATGGAGGTAAACAATTCCGGAGCACAATTTTGATTTAAAGGTAAACTGTAAGGTACATTATACAAAGTAGATTCGACGGCACACAGCATGAGTATCCAATATTTATAGATATCAGACCACGGTGCAATACTTCAATTCACTATAATAAATGATCACATCAATATTAAAATTACCTTTATTTCCAAATGTTCATAAAATTTCACACAAAAAATGAAACTAGGAAAATGCAATAATATATTAACACATAAAACATTTAAAAAAAGTACATAACATACATATTTTTAATCACCGGTGACTAAAAATCCTGATAAAATAATATACACACAACACGGGCGCACGAACACAAGACTTTTATCTACACATAAAATAATATAATTACATGGTAAAACGTAATACACAGGTATTATTCAAAGATTGAATATAAAAGAGCGGGAGGGGGAATAAATAAAATTCTACACACAAAGGTATGATACAAGGGACAAAATGGGAAAATAAATAATGTTCTTGACTAATCGTCGCAGGATGGATTAAAAATACCTAACTAAAGTTGTTTTATTGCATAAATCGGCTTCGGATAATCATCGCAAACGATATTTCATTCAGCACCCATGATGTCCATAATGTGAACAAAGTCGACTAAAGCGATCAACGCAGTCATTAACAACTCGTTCACAAAATTGTAAATTTTTCTTTTTGCTCAGAAACATTGTCAGATCTCATTAATGATACCATTACAACCTCACGACTACCATCCGGTACGATCTGGATCAGCATATGAGGAAAAATAAGAATAAGAACCCAAAATTTTGTCAATAAGTAATTTTTTCTGCTGTCTGCCTCAATCGACTCGATCAAGAGAAAACATAATACGAAAGTATTCAACAGGGAGGAACGAAACGCACGACTAAAATGCAATAGTTATCATCAGTCTAATTTCTTTGAAAGTATTATCATTGAAAATGGTACCACAAAGGATACAAAAAATGAAAGATAACATAAGTATATGCACGCAATCATCGCAGAAATTATTATTACATTTGAAGCCTATACAAAATAAACAAGCGTTTCAAGTGTATTAAGTAAGTATCTGAACTCTAAAATGAGTAATAAGTTTCCCTAATACGAGTAAGAGTGGTAATACATTGCCACAAATAATATTTATTCATATCGAGAGAATTAATTTGGGACAAAGACAATGTAAGGTATTTTTATGGTGGCGATGGTAGTGCTGGGGGGGGGGGATAGAAATACATACGAAGGCCGAAGACGTATAACAAAATACGATCCATAGAAATGTAGACAAAACTAAGCTATAAGATATTTAAGTATCTATTGTTTATTCATGATTTCTTGCAAAAGATACAAAATTCCAAGAGGAAGTGCCTCTCCCTAGCAAGTTTAACTGTCCTTTCTGTCTTCTGGTTCCATTACCTACGATTTAGTTGTTCAAAAAAATCGTAAGAATTCTAACCTAACACAATTGAATGTTAATTTTTCAAACAGGATCGAAGAAGGAACCAACCCTGCTGCCAATGCATTCAGTAGATAATAATACCAGGGGTGGCATTTTACGTAAAATGAATGTAAATGTAGAATGAAATGTAAAATGTCTGCAAAATGTAAAATTGATGTAAAATACAAAAAAATAAAATAAAAATAAATTGATGATTGGCAGATGATAATGATATGATAAGAAAATGATCAGAAATGAGAATGAAAAATTGAAAAGGAATATTATAAAATAAATAATGGAGACGAAATTAATTAAATTTTGACGGTAAAATAAAACAAAGAGAGTAGTTTAAGTAAGAATTGCTGATACCACAAAGTCCGATGAGTTTAATAGACTTAATGATTTATTAAAAATCATTTTATGTTAATTTTTGTTCTTTAAAAATTTTCAATTTTAAGTTAAAATTTTAAGAAGTTTGGCGACAAATGTTAAAATTTGTTTCGGCCTGAATTGCTCTTTTTTTTTTTAAATTTTCTTATACTTGTCTTTTGTAATTTACTTTCTATAAAACACTCTACTTCCTTATGAGTTACCTATAGTGAAATTGAGGCGTATAAATTTAAAATAGAACGATAAAGGAGACGACCATTTTTGATTGTAGTTCCAGTTGTGTGCAAGTGTGCAAGTCTTAAAAATCTTAATTAAAAAATTGAACTTCAATATTTTTTTTATATTTTTTTTTTTTTTACTCATTTTGATTCATTTTACATTTTACATGTAAACTTTAAAATAAGAAGTTAGTTTACATCGACTATTTTACATGTAAAATTTATTTTACCGGCCAACCCTGATAAGTAAGTAATTACTATCATTCGTATTTTCAGGATGCCCAGTTTTTTTTTCCTAAGTGAAATTCCCTGACTTTTCCCTAACTTTCCCAGACACGTTTCAGAGCGGTCCAAACGGTGGCTAAATGAAGTTATAGGGCGTGCGAAAAGATGTGCGCAATGTTCAAATTTTTGCAACTTTATTACGAAAAATAAAAAGATAAAAACAAAACAGAGACAGGGTAAAGTTACCAGTAGTTGTCATCTAAATACAAATATAACATTTTGGACGTTTCTATAAGTGTTATGGACGACATCGACACTGATATCTAAAAAAAAAAACTCTCAGACCTTGCTTGCGGTTGACCATGCATCATTACTCATATTTATTGCGATGGTGTTATGTGATTTTCAATTCATAATTTTTGCGCTAAAAAAAAGTGTTTCTTCGAGAAAAGTTGAGGGGTAACTATTTATAAATTATTTCCTGTACTTGAAAGTTTTCAAGTAATCAAAAAAGTGAAGATACTACCATAAAGATTATAAAATAGGTATACATTCTTTTTTATATTTTGATTATTTCTGTAGTCAGAGTGTCTAACAAAATCGAATTTTGAAAATAAATGACCCTTAAATAGTCCCCCTCCCCCATTTGCTATGAATGCGCTAAAATGGAAATACATCACGGCTATCATTCTAAAGGAAAAATTAAGTTGGATACACTACAATAATTTTTATCAAATTTCAAAATTATTGATCTAGCAAAGTATGTCCAATCTACTTTTTAATAGAAGATGCACTCAGGAGATATTGCTCCTATTTATAGTTTCTTGATGATTGATGAATGTGGTGCAGGCAAGAGGCAGGGTATCTCACATGCAAAAGAACATATTTTTCTAAAAAGCTTTTTTGCTGATTCATTGATCATCAAGTCTTCTCAATTTTTTTTTTTTTTTGTTCTTGAGTCGGGAATTATTTTTAGTAGGCTACTTTTGAGTAACAAATTAGAAAGATCCGTTTTGGGAAAAAAATATTGAAAAAGAAGCAGAATTGGTGCAAAATATGCGAAATATACAAAATGAAGCGCTGCTCATTTGACTCAGAATTCTGTGATTCGTGAAGATTTTCTGAAACTTCGTTTTGTAAATGTTGTTACATTTGAAGTCGAGAAATCCAAACTACTGCTATATGCAGATGACGTAGAAATATTTAAAAAGATAACTTCCTTCTCAGACTGTATTGAGCTTCAGGCAGATTTTAATTCTATTGTTTGTTGGCGGAGCGATCGGAAACTATTTCCCTTCAATAAATCCAAATGCCAAAGCATTATCTTAGTCGCATAAAGGAGCCCTTGCTACACCCTTACACAATAGAAGATTATAAGTAGATTGCTAAGTATATGCAAGTATTCAAGAAGTAAGGAACTGGGGTGTAGGCTCTGTAGGCTACTACAGGATAGCAAATTATCATTTTCCAGACACATAGACCTCATCACTTCAAAATGTAAAAGAATACCCGGTTTTATTTTTAAAAAAAAAAAAAAAAAAAACAGCGTTAATTACAAGAAATATGAAACTAAGAAACTATTATTTTCTGCTTTGGTAAGATCAATTTTGGAATTTAGCGCAATTATCTACGAGCTGCACGATACAGATAAAATTTAAAAAATTTAAAAAATCCAAAAAACATTTTTGAAATATTTGTATTATGATCTATGACCCATACAACCTGAAATATACTGAACTGTTGCAGGGGTTTGAAGTGATGAGTCTAATGGACGAAAATTATCAGCTATGTTATTCTCGTGGGACATTATTAATGGAAAAGTCAAAGATAGTGAACTTTTAGGTACTACAGATTTCTCAATCTCACTTTTAGTAGCAGGAACAATGCTCTTTTTGCGCCCCAAAGGAATGTAACTCCGGCCTCTACGGCACACTCTATCTTTACAGTGAGGTAGCAAGAGCAAATGCAGAGGTGGATATTCATGCTTTATGTATCGTAAAGCATTTAGTAACTTCATTCAGAAGCATTTATCGGTCTCTGAGCCAGCTTGGTTTCAATGACTTGTTCCCCCCTCTCCCCTTCCCTACACTCTAATGCTCCTCTTCGTTGTCATTTTCATTGTCATTTTCTTCTTCCCCTATATATTCTATTTGCTTCCAGTTTTAGGGTACCCCTCCTTTCAGCCCTCCAGCAAGATTATTTCCAATCATTTTCACAGACCCCGCCCATTTTTAAATTAATAGTGGGAAAATTGCAATACACTGTACTTTGTCCCCTCTTACTCTGGTCAGTTTTGGCCGTAGGCGGGAACAGTATTATTAAATAAATAAATGATTGATGAACGTGGTGCGAGTAAGAGAACGGGTATCTCATATGCAAAAAATGCAAAAGTTGGTCCAAAATGTGCAGTAAATGCCAAAATATGAGACATATTATACAAAAGGAAGAACTGTTCATTTGACTGAGAATTCTGTAATTCGTGAAGATCTTTTGAAACTTCTGGAATATATGCTATAGATAGAAATATACATTCGCATAAAAATTGCAGCCCTGGTCATTATAATAGAATTTTCCAATTCTATATTCTCCCTTTCAAGGTATAATTTGCTGATTTCTAAATTTTTAAATGACCATGATTGAAGATAAGTGACTTTAAATGCCTTAAATGACCTTATTTCAAAATAAATAACTTTTAATGACTTAAATGACCGTTAGACACCCTCCCAGTAGTTGACAGTGCCCTAGTAGTTGTCATCTAAATACAAATAAATACATATAACATTTTTGACGTTTCTGTAAGTGTTATGGCAACACTAATATCTAAAAAAAAAAATTTCAGACCTCGCTTGCGTTTGACCAAGCATTACTACCCATTTCTCTTGCGGTCATGTGATTTTTAATTCTTAATTTTTGCGGTTAAAAAAACGTATTTCTTCGTGAAAAGTTAAGGGATAACTCTTCACAAATTATTTCCTGTATTTGAAAGTTTTCAAGTTATCAAAAAAGTGAAGATACTATACTACCTTTTAAAGATTGTAAAATATACATTCTTTTTTATACTTTGATTATCTCTGTAGCTGATACAGGATCACCTGGGTGTCAATTACTGGATACCTAAAATTACAAATTTTCCAGCAGTTGACACTAAAAATTACAAGTATAAATACATAACTGTTTTCCACGTTTTTCAGATTATTAACGACATAATGTTACTTTCGAAGAACTAACGCGAACTGATTTTTCTGAACTGCTTGAAAAATCACTTAAGAAGCATTCATTTTAATAATTTGGTGTAAGCGATAGATGACTTTACCTATGTAAAATATTTTTTACTAAATAAAACGTTTTGATCGATGCAGTTAGGTACCCAGCTACCTAGCTACTACCTACATATCTTTATTTCATATTTTAGCTACTTTCTAGAGTATCAATTACTGATGGGACGTCACCCATTGGAGAAGCCTCAACTACCGGATTTGACTGTAACTACTAGAGAATTCTGAACCTGTTTTTAATATTTTTTTAATTAATCAATCTAGTTGGCTCATGAAAGGCAAATATGTATGTGGCAAAATGTGTTTAAAGAGTTGGCCTAAATCTAAATGTTATACTAATGAGCCCCCCCCCCCCCCCAAAAATATATATATATATATATATAAAAAAGGAAAAACTACAAAATTTTTTGCGTAAATTCAACTGTAAAAATGTCAATTACTGGTGACTTTACCCTATAAGAATAAAAAAAAACTTAATTGTTTCGTTTTGGCTTCAACCACTCCAAAGGACAACACATGGATGTACACTTTTGAAAGCTCTTTTAGATGCATAATGCTTTTCCCAGAAATACTTCGTAAAATCCCTGACTTTTCCAGAACTGGGCACCTTGATCTTATTACCCTGCCTCGCATAAATTGTGCATCTGCGCATTAAAAGGGCGTTTACTCCGTTTATTTTCATATTTGAAAGATCAATTCCCAGGAATCTCCATTGCATAGGTATACAAACCAAATGTGGATATTAGCGATAGATCAATCGGTATTCAAGTTTAAAATTTAGGCAGTCAAATGTCTACTGAGTTTCTCGATCTCTAGTAGTGGGCTGTCGATGCTTCCCCTTCTGAAACAAAAACTAGTGGAACCAGCATTACATCAAGAGCAATTATAGCCTTATTGTCATAATTACATGCATGTATTTGTTGCGTCATTCTGTCACTCACCATCACATTCATTCTTTCTCACATATCGTGAACTCAACTCCTTGACTATGTGCAAGAAAGACCCGGATGCTAGTGAATGCAGACGGATGCCATTCAACATTGTATGAGCATAAAAGAGACAAAATGATCGAATGCATGCTCAATATTGTAAGGAGATCAAATTCTCCATGTGAGTTGGTGGTTACGCTGGCCTAATACAAGACAGTTTTACATTGCTTAATGTAGTTCATTATTAAATGGTCGAACAAGATATACATTAGTAAAAAGAAGACGACACTACTGCGCCAGAAGTAAGTAATATAAAAAATTGGCAGAAAGTACAAAATTACGCAACTGCGAACAACAGAGAGGTAACTGGGTGCTTGTTGCACAGGTAGTGAGAAAAATAGTAGCGAAAATACGTTATTACTTGATATTTATATTGCCCCTCAACACATAAGCCCGATAAGCGGTACTTTTTAGGATATTCACGACCAAAATACTGATGATTTCTTTTACTCTTTTGCTTACCTCCAACTTCCACGTAAATATAATTCAATCACAAAAGATAAATTCAAGTTTTCGCTTATTCTTAAAAATGCGCAGTAATTATGACGCCACAATTTTTTCACATCACAAGCATTATTTGTTCATGGATTTGCTCAACTTCTACGATTTTCCTTTCGTTCACTCCGAATTTACACCCGAATGAATGAAAATGAATCGGTTTCCGGTTACGGTTCCAATACGTGACCGTTCTTAGAAAAACAAAGCTTAGGGTAGAACAAAAAATTCCTCTACTTGGTAATGATTGTAATAATCGATCGAATCAAATTTCATATCTGATAGCCAGGACTATCCCGCGACATTAAGTTCGAATCAGTCAATCTCCACAATCAGTGATACTAACGTCAACATTTTTTCATTTTTTTATTTCACCCTAAGCTCCCTTTTTCCATGGATGGTTACATATTTGACAGTTCTGCCAACTACTGGTGCAGTTACTGTTGGCTTACCGATTGAAATTGAGAAACCATGAGTGTAACTTCCTGGAACCAACAGATACAAAAATAAGAAATTTCAGCGCCTAGTTTCTGCGTGTTTTCGTTTCTAAAATTTTAAAACGTTGGAGAGGTCTGGTTTCGGTTCAGAACAACTCACTTGTTAATGCCAGAAAACCATCGAGAATTTCGCAAAAATTAACAGCTAATGCAATCTTCGTTAACGATATTTACAATTTCGTATGTTCACGTATGATATGGTTGTAATTTTATCAATGTTTATAACTCCGTCTGTTTTCCAAACCCAGCCGCACATTATACCTCTATCATATACATTTTATTACTCATCCATAACAGCGAAAGTTCTCGGTGTCGATGGCCATGTATCAATTTGATATCATCATGCGTTGATACGCGCAAAATATCCGGTGCGTTTCAACATTCATCCATATAAATATGATAGTTTCAACAAATAATCACTCGTTACAGTCATAGTAAGGTCAACAAATAATAAAATGTATGAAAAAGGAAGAAGAAGAAAAAAAGTTTAAAATGCGAGTAACATAAAACAAAGAAAAAAAGTAACGTACATTAAAATACCTAACGGAGTATTTTGAGCATCAGTTTCCTTACACATTAATTTAAAAAAAAAAATACCTACGATTATTGAAGCATCAACTGCTGCAGATTTCGTTGTAGAATCGTGTCTTTGACGGCGTTGAAGACCACTTTGATGTTCTCCGTGTCAACGGCCGTCGTAAAATGATGGAATAACCGTTTGGACGGATCTCGTTTGGCGCTTTTAAAATACTCGAGCAGGAAATCCTGAACGTCGTCCAGACTGTTCGAGTCGCCTTTGAAGTCGGGGAAGTACCAACGAATATCGGTTTCGCGGTTCTTTAGCTTCTCCTCCAGCAAGTCGGTCTTGTTCAAGAATAGTATGAAGGAGACTTTTTGAAAATTGACGTTGTTCACGATCGTGTCGAATATGTTTCGCGACTCGACCAGTCGATTCGTCCGCCTGAAAACGCAAAATTCCAAATTAGGTGGTTGGCATTTTCTCGAAACCCATGAGAATGCGAACGCTAAATTACTACGAGCGTGATAAACGACTCTAAGTGTCGTGATTCAGCAACATATACTCGAATACCAGGGCTACATGCCGACCGTACGTATGTATATTTCTTGTTGGAGTTTCAACAAATATCTCGACCGCGTACGTGCAATAAACAGTAGCCAGACAAGTTTTTTGCTCCAGCATTTTCACTCAGTCATACTATTTATACTCCTCTATGTGTGCTACCTTAGCGCGGTGAGCAGGCTTAAAGAAAAACTAAAGAATTTTTCAACCCGAGCGAAGCCACACGCCATTTTCAATCCTATCGCGCCCGTGGATGCCGAATCCACTCAGCGGAACGTTCCACATAAACGGATTCAGCAACCACGGACGCGGTAAAATTCAAAGTGGCGTATATGGCTACATTTTATTCTTATCATTTTTGCTCTCACCCGAGCCCTGGAACCGCCCCTTCGAGCATTACCTCAGGGACATCGGGGAGCCCCTTAGGGCTGCCTTAGCCCTCTCATCTTCTCGCCGGGAATCGGCCTAGGTCAACTGCGCTATCTTCCTGTCGAATACCCGTATCACTAGCCCCGTGGTTTATGACGGTGAGTTCAACGAGCACCGGCAGGTAGCGCCTTACCCATTTACAGCTTTCAGATACAGGCGACCGATTACACACTTCTCGGAAGCCTCTGCTGTAAGTGGTTGTGACTCTGTGTACGTTATCAGAATGCGGTGTTAGAATGTGTGACGAGTTCTTTCTTGCATTACTGATAACGATGCCGCCATTAGGAATCGAACCCGGTGCCTTCGGGTTACGAAGCCGAGTTCTTACCAGTACGCCACAGAGCCACATATGGCTACACTGGGGTTTTGCTTTATCGCCGAGGCTTTAAAAGAAAGTGAAACAAATTTCAGCCATATTTTACGAATACATCACACGTACAGAGGAATGCGTAAGGAGAACAATCTTTCGTACTGAAGGATTCAAATGCCGTCCTAGTGTGTTATTTGTATCAAAGCTACAGAAGTCCCCGAGGGATCAAGGACCACTGAAACAGAGCTTCTAATTTATTTTATTTTTCCCCCGTATTTCCGATTTTCCAGCATAAAATTCAACCCTCCTTCAGTACGAAAAGTCGGTCTCTTTACAAAACACATTTCTTTCTGCGTGGGTGATATCTTCATGAAACATGGCTGCAATTATTCTATTTACAGAAAGAAGAGGATTCTATGAATATACAATTGTATACTCAATTTGGTTCATTTGTGCAGATATAATAATATCAAATTATGAATTTTTTTGGAAAAGCTTGTTCGTTAGTTCGTTTTTCCATTTTCGGCATGGTAACGTCATCAGTAAAACCGCCTCTTTCTGATTTGTGCCTTTACGTTGTGTTTTCTCCCTCTATGTGTACTAGCCTGGCATGGTGAGGGGACTTAAAGAAAACCAAAAAACACATAGAAGGAAAGCTCTAACAGATGAACCCTGATGACAGCAAAGGGAAACTACATCTGTATTTTTCGCTGGAGATGCGTCTCCACTACAACAATTATGATGACACTCACGAAGTAAATAGAATTCTGGACATAAAGCCTCTCATTCGGATGTCCGGATGAAGAAGAAGACAAGTCTTGATTTTCCACATCGGTGTTCTCAGGTATTACTGAATGAAATCTTTCAAAAAATGTCTTATATGGAAGAATGTAGCCCCTAGCAGGTTTATGGTGTGAACATTTTTCTATAACTGTAATGCAAAAGCTGTAATAAAGCTTTAAAGTGAACTTGCATGTGTGTCTATGCGTGAGTGTTCCGATACAGAGCGTTTTGTACTACCCACGTGTTGTTGTACTGTCGCTTGATGGTAAGCGCACCGAGTTGGGAAGCAGATATACCCAGAATTTGAAAGTTTTTTTTAAAAACTGAAAGTTTTAAGCCAAAAGCCAAACGATTTCTGGAAGCTGAAAGCGAAATCCAAAAGTTAAATCGAAGTTGAAAAGCCAAAAGCTAAAAGCAAAAGTTTTATTATACAACTTTTTATTTAGCTTTTCCCGGAACATGGTTACCTTGTAATAATAAGAAGGGGGAAAAAAAGAAAAAGTGGACAGCCGAAAGCTAAAAGCCAGAAGCTAATAGATTTCTGGAAGCTGAAAGCGAAATCTGAAAGCAAAATGAAGCCGAAAAAGTTGAAAGCGAATAGCGAAAGTTGTATTCTGGAAATCACAAGCCAAACGTGAAAGGTTTATCATTAGACTTTCAAAGTACTGTGTATATCAGGTTCGAAACTCAGGCCATGTTGCGTTTTATTATTACCGAACTCTTACTTTACAGATACTTTTTTACTTCATTTTTCATTTATTGAAGAGTGCGTTTTTCACTATTGAATTTTTATTTTACAAATACTTTTTTGCATAATTTTTCATTTATAACAGGTCTATTAACGAACTTATCAAACTTTTATTTTATTTTACAAACACTTTTCTGCTTCATTTTTCAATTATTGAAACGTGTACTTTTTTTTTATTATTAAAATTTTATTTTACAAATACTTTTCTGCTTCATTTTTCATTTATTGAAAAGTGTGTTTTTTTTTAAATTATCAAACATTTATTTTACAAATACTTTTTTGCTTCACTTTTCATTTATTGAGGAGTGCGATTTTTTATTATCGAACTTTTATTTTACAAATACTTTTTTGCTTCATTTTTCATTTATTGAAGGGTGCGTTTTTTTAATATCGAACTTTTATTTTACAAATACATACTTTTTTTTTGCTTCATTTTTCATTTATATCATGTTCAAAACTCAGGCTATCTTGCGTTTTTTTACTATCAAACTTTCACTTTACAAATACTTTTTTGCTTCATTTTTGATTTATTGAAGAGATTAAAGAGATGTAGATGTTTCATGTTGCATTTCTATACTATCGAACTTTAAATAATACTTTTTTATTTCATCTGACTGGGACTATACAAATTGTAGAAGCGCCTAGCATCAAATATTTTAGTGCGTGTTTTTTTTTTTTTTTTTTTTTTTTTACTATCCAACTTTATTTTACAAATATGTACTTTTTGCTTCATTTTTTATCCATTGAAGAGATTAAAGAGACGTAGATGTTTATTATACCGGCTAGGCATTTCTAATATGCGAAATTACAATTGTACTACATACCTATATACAATGATAAGGAGAGCATATGGACGCTGAGCATAAAAAGTAGAACTTTTCAAAATTGGGACCCGATTCAAGAATGTGTACCCACGTTAAAAAAGCTTATCAGTGAGCGCTATGTCTGTAAGCCAGCATTATTCATAGGCTTTTAATATTACGTTTTCTCAAAAAACAGATTTTGTCGCTTTAGTCCCTCATTTGACTTAACAGCGTCTATATAACGCGACCTGTAACATGGATACGCCTGTAAGTTCTTTGTGATAGGTAATATTTATTACTACAGAAACAGGGCGCGACAATGAGCAAAAGTACCCTCAGTACTTCTATTGAGGATGTGAAATATATAGGATAATTCAATCATTTCTCATTTTGGAGATAGAGAAGAATGGGTAACCCGATTTTATTTCCAAAGATTACAAAGCTTACACATTTATGAAAAAACAATTTCATGCTTCATTTTATTTCCTTTTTTCTTTTTTTTTTTTCTTTCTTTCAAAATCCAAGAAAATGATCAAAACGTAAGCGTGTTTTTTTCTGTATGGGGATTTACAGGTAATTTCGTTTTACACTATTGCATATGTTTGGGCCCGTCCGCGGACGGGTAGGACAGCTTGTGTATTATAGGATTGAAAATTGAATGCGCAGCGCCTTAAATATGCAGGTCATACAACATTTTTACAAAATCTTTTTAATAGTATTCATCGCGAACTTTCAATTAGTTCATAAGCAACTTTTGCCTATCTGTAAAATTGAAGGCGCCAAAGTACTTAACAATATTTTGTTGCTTTATAGCGCCTTCAATATTACAGATAGGCAAAATTTACATTTAACTTTAACAGTAGCAATGATTGACTACAAAATAAAATATGTAGAAAATTTGCCTATCTGCAATATTGAAGGCGCTATAAATAAATAAAAATATTGTCAAGTGCTTTATTGCCTTCAATTTCACAGATAGGCAAAATTTGAATGTGACCTTTTTTGTTACTCTTAATTAGTACTTGGGGCCCTCGTAGATGGCAACTGCAAATTGCAGAAAGGCCAAGATGTCAACGACTTATGCCTCACGGAGAGCGATTTAGGTAGAGGCTTTCCAAGTGGTAAACATACCATTAGTGTGTGTGTGTGTGTGTGTGTGGGATCACCTAAATAAAGTTGATATTTGTTTATTTATTTTATTCTTCCCAAAGTATGTGCAATATAACAATTTTGAATTAAAATGTTTTCTCAAAATTTGCTCCAGTGGACTTATGAATTTGCCAACAGGTCTTCAATTTCAAGCAAAAATGTGATTTTTAAGGGGAAATAGTCCAAAGAAGCTCAATAAACCAAATATGCTAGGCTAGAAAAAAAAAAGAGGAGAAAAACCATTATTTGCTTAAAAATCCGGACTCTCCGTCATTTACTAAACGAAATACCTAGTAATTTCTTACTACAAGAATTTGAAAGAAATTCTGTAAAATGGATGCAAAAAAATATGAGCCAGTCGTGATGAACGATGAGTTCTAACCGAGTCTTGAAAGAGTTCAAGGATCTTGAAACAGTTGCTAAAAACCTAAAAACCATCGAAAAGCCTGGAAAAGTCTTGAAAAGTCTCAGGGGAAAAAATGGAAAATCCTTATATGAAATTGATTTTTGACACACAAGTTTCCAGTAATGTATCTTCAACTTCGAGCCATCAATTTAAAGTAATTATTTTTTGGCCAAGTATGTTCTATTTTGGGAGTAGGCCACAAATCTACTTTGCCCGAGAAATTATTTATTTCAAATGCACAAATGTTCACATACCTATTTTACCGAAAAATTTATAAACTATCTAGACAAAATTAGAGCCTGTCCTCCCTCTTATTCAAACAGAACAGTAGAAGAGAAAACGATTTTTTTTTTCAAACTAGTTTGTTTATCTTGGATTTTTAGCGACCTTCTTTGCGAAGTTTCATAATAGCCATCAATAAAAATCAGAACACTGTAAACAGAATATTTCGCAGTCAGTGCTCCTAAAGTTTTATTTCCATAATTACTCCGCATGTATCAATATTTAACGTGCTCATTTTCAAGGCATCATAAAACGTTACATCAGCTACATGTATTTCATTTTGAATATTTATCCAATTCGAAGTTCGCAAACTGGCCATTTAGAGGGGCTGACAAATTCTTCGATTTCTGTCGATACGTTCTGAGATGACTCCCTCAAACGTTAGAAGTAAAAATTATACGTGAAGATTGACAATAGCCAAGTAGAGGAACCATGGTTGCGTAACATGGCGCCGGTTTATAACATTTTGAAACATTGATTTTCGGAACCGTGATCTAGGAATGACAAAAAGATTTCAAAAACAGTAGTTTGAAATGGATGACCGATGAGTTATTTTATTTTCCATCAGAACCGCTAATTTTAGTGGACCGGCTTACTTAAGAATTCAAAATTTTCAACGTTAAGCTGAAGCCCTAGCTGTAACATAATAGCCAAAAATACGTAGCAGCTCCTCTCATTCAACATCGATACATGTCTAGGGCAGGATTTTAGTGATTGTACTTGGGAGGCGGGGAAGGGGCAAAATAAAGATCCAATTTTTTCTGTAGAGACAGGAGCCTGAAATGTGAGTTCTTGTCTATTAGTTGACCGAACACTGATATCCCGTCACCCAATACACTCTCCTTCAAATTTCCAAACAATTCGTCGCCTTCTGGGAAAAAATAAACGCGCTGGAACCTAATGTACGGAAACCAAGCGCCACATTTCAAATGTGACTAATTCTGCAAATAAAGTTTCATTCAAATATTTCTTGAATTTCATTTTTCGAATACCATAACAGTCACAAAATTATTCGTTGTTCATTCGAAATGCGTTGGCGGGAAATTCAACGAAGGACATCAGCGCTGTTTCCAAATTCGAGCTAAGGGATAAACTTGCTCTCTGGTCAGTTTACTTTTCAGACTCTCGTCCAGAAACTAGAGAGTTCTACGTAGTTCCGAACTTGAGCTGAACCGGAAGACACACTCATGACGAGAAGGCCTTGAGTTAGTTCCTTGTAAACAGAACCGCTTCATACGATTATCACATCAGTTGCATATCAGCAGACGAGGAAAATCCCGATGACGTTAAATAGCATACTTAAGCACTTAACACCTGGGACATCTAACCAGCAACCACTGATTGCGTTACAGCATTTCCTCGACAAAATGTCTTCTGGGGCACATTGGACACTTTCTTTCGGTAAAATCGCTGTCGGAAAACTATCGTTATAAAACCATTAATGAATAATGATTCATAAGCCGGCGTTTACTTAAATTCGTTACGCACTGATAAATTCGTACCCAGCTACACACACACAAACGAAAGTTCACATGAAATTATAATGTATGCACACAGTAACATAGGTCTGCGCCAACGAGGGGCAGCGCGTCTACGTGGGCAGAAATTATGAACGAATGCGTGGAGAATACTTACGGGACAGATAAAACTGCGAATTTAAATACAGATTAACATTAATGGATTCGCTCGAAAAGGTTCTAAAAATAAATTCATTCGGTTTCTGGGCGGAATAGATAGGAAAAATACTGAAAGGTTCAAAGTACAGAAGAACGGAACATCGAAGTCAAGACCAGGCCAACACAAAAGGAGGAATACCTGGGGCTGTTTGCTTCAGATGATCCCACGATAGTAAGAAGAACTATGTAACGTATTCTCGAAGATTTTCTTCTCACAAAAAATCACTCTGAAAAAAGTATGAAATGGTGGATTTCATTAGCAGTCGCAAGATTTATTGGCCTGGACGCCTTAAAAGATCTGGGCAGTCTGGATCTGAAACCGGTCGCAGAAAAACGTGTGACTAAAAGAATTCCATAATTTTGATCAACTGATTCTAATGAAGTTCTTTTGAGACCCAGCATAGTCAAAACGTTACAACACCTTATTGGCAGATGGCAGAATATCGAAACCATGACGGCGAGCATGGTATCTTCGCCTGGGCCAATAAACATCATTCAGCAGGAGTGGGCAAAATCACAAAGAATGAAATTCGGATCACGGATCAGTTGCGAAAAAACTAATCTCGGATCGAAAAATTACACTGTCCTCTTGGGTAAAATAACAACACATATGATTCGAATCACGGATCACTTGTGAAAAAATTATGCTGCAAACATTTTGGCACACGCATGCAGAGCAAAAACAGGCCATATCAAAAAGCAAAAAATCAACAAAAAAAATCAACAAAAAAAATCATTGAAATCAAAAATTATTTTTCATTTTGTGATTCAATTTTTTTTGTCAGAATTTTTTTCGACTTTAAAATCACAAAATTCACACGGGAAATGATTTTCAGTATAATGTTCAATCATCTGTTGTTGTTATTATAGACTCCTTGCTTGCTCTCTCGACTAGTAAATTGCGTCTCTCCACTTTTTCTCACCCGTGCTAATCTTTTCATTCCTGAAAAGGATTTACAGTATCTGCTCTTCATAGCTCATTCTTTGCCTTCCTTTCCAGGTCTTTCTCTCAACCATACCCTCTAGCAGTAATAACAATATCCCCGGATGTCTTATATATAATGACCTACCATTTTAACTCTCCTCTTTACAATTATATTGTAAATTTCTTCTTTCGTTTGTATTAGCCTCAATAATTCCTCAATCCTGATCTTTTCTGTCCATTTGGTTTTCAACATTTCCCGATAACATCATATTTCAAAAGCTTCTACCATTTTTCTTTCTTGTGTTCGTATTGTCCAAGTCTCTCATATGTGTACATACAATGCTATAATCCAAATGTACGTCTGAAGAAATCCCAGTCTCACTTTCAAATCTATATTTGCCTTAACTATGCCTCACTCTCTTAGCTTGTTCCGCTCTACTCTTTATTTCTATTTTTCTTCTGACTACCATGATTTTTCATTTATTTTTATTCATCTTCATTTTTAGGCTCGACTAATCGCTATTTTTCTCTTCTTTAAACTTGTTTTTCAATACAATCTGAGTCACAGTTCAGTTCAGCGACGCTTATTTTCGAGAAATTAATTAGTTGAAAATAATAAAATCAATAATTATAAACAACAATTTTGATTTTATTACAGTTGGCAACGAGCCTCTTCGTTTTTTTTTCTCTTAGTTTTTTCTTCTTCAGTAGTGCTCATTGATCTTGATCTTCATTACTGTGAGAGCGTCAAAAGATTTTGAAAATTGAAGAAAACCATTCACTGGATTTAGAAGAGGTAAGTTAAGCTGCTTACTAATGTATAAAATAGGTTCTCAGTTTGATAAGTGTATGATTCGTTTGAATCGAGTCATATTTCTGTGGTACTCGTATCAGTGAATTTTCCGAGGAATAATATGTAATGTGAATAATGTCTCATAAATATGATGACGGTATTAATGGTAATTTTGGTATTCTAGGTCAGGTTTCGATTAGTAACGGCTCAGTATTCTGGCTGTCTTCACCTGAAGAGGAAACAACGTCGTTCCCCTTTATGGCGATTGTGGGAATGCGCGATGCAGCAAGTGAATTATTGGCAAACGAACGAGTAGCAAATAAGCAAGTAGTAAATGAACAATCAGCTAGTGAACAAGTACAAGATAAAATCATACTACATGATGTACAGAGAGTTTGTAAACGTACATAAGAACGCTATAAACAGAATCTGAACATGATAAGAAGCATAGAGGATAAATACTACAACAGAGACTCTAAATTTACCTAGCAAAAGCGTGAATATAAAAACGAATTGAAATCAAATTTTGGAGCCTGCTGTTGAATATCGCGAAGATATTTATCGCAAGGATATTAAAAAAGGACCTACGATTGTATACATATATGAGTTGCAATTGTATGTAGAAGTAGCCATAGATTATTTTGGTTTTTTGATCATTCTATGTTAATGTTGAAGTATGTAGTTATGAGGAACAAAAATGTACTCCGGATGTTTTCAAAACTGGATGTCAGCTGATGACAGTGAGGCGTATGGCGATGCACGCATGCCAAATTGACACCGGGACACCGCACCCTCTATTGGTGATTATCTTGGTTATGCCTATTCAAACTTTAAACTCTGTTCGAATTAAAATAAAATTCCTTCTTTGTCTTTAGCATATTAAGAATCACAATTTCCTAAAAGATGCCACCGGAATTGGTTGGAATTAATTGCAGAGTGCCTTCTTGTTGCTGACAAGAGTGATAGAGCTGAACGACTGCAGTCGGCAGTTTCGCAATTTGAAGGTGCTGCCGTCTCTTTGTACTTGAGCCTTTTAATCCTTATACAAGTTCCATATTACTCTTCTTTCCTTACACTTGACTCCTATTTCCGTACATGTTTGAAACATTTTTGACCATTCAACACTATCAAAAGCTTTTTCTATATCTACTAATGCTACATATTTATTAAAACTGTTTTTCCTTCTTTTGCCTAATACAAGCCTGAAACCTAAAATTGCTACCCTAGTCCCTCAACCTTTCTGATTCCAAACTGATCTTCTCCCACTTGTTCTTTCATTTTATAGTGGAACCCCGGTTATCCGAACTAATTGGGGAATTGGGTGCTTCGGATAATCAATAATACGGACTTTTTTTTCAAACTATTCTAAATAAGAGCAATAAGAACGAATGTACTGTATTATGAATAAAAATACTACATAGATGACTACCGCATTATGTAATACAAAAGTGACAAAAAAATGACGTAAAAAGTACAGTAAATACTTTAGCTATTTAAAAAAATGAAAAATTGAAAAGATTCATTTTCCCCAAAAATAGTCTGGTGATTTTTGTGCAACATTTGACTCGTTTTCTGGCTGCACTGTCTCTCTATTTTCTCAACATCATGACGTCCGCAAACGAGGTTCAGATAACACGGTAAATGTTCTGATAATCGGTATTTCGGATCATCGGGAGGGGTTCTGGGGGCTTCGGACAACCGGGGTTCCTCTGTATTTTGTATTCTCTTACTTATTATCCTAGCTAGAATCTTTCATGCACGCAATAGTCAACTTATAGTACGATAATCTTCACATTTGCTTGCTCCTGCTTTCTTACGGATCATAATTAATCTGCTCTTCTGGAAATGTACTGGCATTTCTCCTTCCTCATACACTCTGCAAATTAATTCGTACAAATTTATTAAAACTATTTTTTCTGCAATCTTTAATAACTCACTAGCAATTTCATCAACTCCTGTTTTACCTGCTTTCATTTCTTTCAGGACTTTATCAAATGCCGACCTCAAAACAGAGGATCTCCTCTTTCTTCATCGTCCACACCGGCTTTTCTTTCCATACATTTACCTATACCTGCACCATTATTATACAGTTTTTCAACATATCTCACCCATCTTTTTATTCTGAAGTCTAAAGATTTTCCTTTTTCACCCGTTAAATTATTTGTTCCCTTTCTTCTAGCTCAAGATATCGTTTTTACTTTATTATAAGCCTGAATTGATTTTCCTGCTTTAATTTGCTCCTCAATTTTATCAAAATTCAGCGCCATTCATGGCTATACAGGCGTCCATTCATTCTTGCCATTTATCGAACGTTTTCGCGTATTCCGCCGCCGGCGCCGGTAAGGAGGAGAAAAACATCTGCGCTGCAGTGATGCGACTTCTTGATTCGTGTTGAATTGACGACCCCGTAAGGCTGCCTTTAATTGAGGAAATAATCAAAAGTTGCAGGGAACAAGGACAGGACTATACAGGGGTGGGGGTGAACTGTGATTTTTTTAGAAGTCATCACCACGGCGCAGATGTTTTTCTCCTCCTTACCGGCGGTGGAATACGCGAAATCGTTTGATAAATGGCAAGAATGAATGGACGCCTGTATAGCCATGAATGGCGCTTATTTTGAAAAAGATATTCGTGTACTTAATGAAGATGATGATCAATAAAAAATTTTTAATCGTATGCTTTTTTTCCTTCTTTAAAAAAATCTTTAAAGAACCTGTAGGGGTCAACGCATATGTTTTTTTTTTTCTCAAATTGGTCTGGAACAGCGAGTTTTCAATCAAATGAGCTCGGCGTGGTCTCAGTCAATAGCTAATGAATCAAATTATCGCCCTACTGCGTTGAAACGCCGATAGGTAGCGTTGGTGGGCCGTACGAATTTTAGTCTCAGTTACCTAGCGACAACCTATGTACTTTCTTCTTATTCATTTTTTTAAATTTAAACCTACATTTCATTTGTACTAAATTGTGGTCACTATCTACATCCGCTCTTGGGTATATCTTACAATCCAATATTTGATTTTTATATCTTCTTCTCGTTACAATATAATCTATTTGATATCTCCTTTCATCTCCTGGGCTTATTATATGTTTTCCTCTCATGATTTTTAAACAGAGTGTTTCTAATAACAAATTTATAATTTTCACAAAATTCTATGAGCCTCGTCCCTCTTTCATTTTGTTCTCCTAAACCATGCTCTCCACATACCCTTTGTTCTTTTCTTCCTGCTACTCTGGCGTTCTAATCTCCCATTCAAATTTCTTTTCCTTTTATCTTTCTAAGTACTTTATCAATTTCTTCATAAATTTTTTCTACTCCGCCTTCACTATAACTTCCTGTAGGCATATCACCTTGGATTATCACTGAAGATACTGGTTTCGCTTAAATTCTTACCACTAATATTCTCTCACTATGTTAGATATAAATTTGCACTCTATTCTTTACAGTCTTATTCATAATAATACCTGAGCCTGATGCTTGCACTCTTTTCGCTGCTACAATTATCCTATACTTCCCCGTCCAAAAATCATTTTCTTCTGGCAATCTCACTTCACTAATTCCAATTATATCTTAGATTTTTCATCTCTTTCTTTAAGTTCTCTATCAACCTCATTCAGCGTCTTTACATTGCATGTCCCTATTCTCAATTCTGATAGTTTCTCACTAGGTAGTCTCCGTCCGGACATCTGAATGGAGGACGTTTTACGTCCTCCGGAATTATTACTTATTTATTTCGTGAGTTCATCATAATTGTTGTGGTAGAGACGCATCTCCAGGGGAGAATACTGATGTAGTTTCCCCCTGCATTCTTCATGGTTTATCTGTCGGAGCTTTCCTTCTCCTATGTGCCTTTAGTTTTTCTTTAAGCACCCTCACCACGCCAAGATAGCACACACAGAGAGGGAGATTTTATCAACAGTCGCCAAGATTTATTGGCTTGGCCTCTTAATAGCTCTAGGCAGTCTTGACTTAAACTGGCTGCAGAGAACCGTGTGATCACAAGAATTCTATAATTCTGATCAACTGATTTTAAAGTTCTCTAGAGACTCAACATATTTAGTAAAAGCAATACTTTTCAACACCTTACTAGCAGAACAATCGTAACAACTAACATACAAGTGAGCCCAAGAAGACGAGCACAGTATTTTCACTCTGGTCATTAAAAATCATTCAGTCAAGTTACGCACTTACATGGAACTGCAGTGGGCAAGATCACCAAGAATGAGACTCGGATCACGGATCAGTTATGGGGGGGAAAAATTTATTGATCTCGGATCAAAAAATTAAATTTCTCTCCTCGGCAACACATATATCGACACATATGATTCGAATCACAAATCATTTATGAAAAAATGATTCTGCAGATTTCTTTAGCCTAAGCCCTGCAGGCAAAGACGCCGGCGATATCAGCAGGCGATATCAAAAGTCAAAAAATCCAAGAAATCATTAAATAGAGTAATTTTTAATCACTTTACTTTTGATTTTGTGATTTTTTTAGCATTTTTTCGATTTTAAAATTACAAAATTCATGAAAAAATAATTTTTATCATATTATTGTTTCATTTATGGAAAATAGATTTTTGATTTTCAAATCGTGATTTTTGAAAGATTTTAAAATCATGATTTCCAATTATCTGATTCTTGATTTTGCTCATCTCTCATGCAGAGACGCTGAGAAAACTCGTAACTAAAGAACCTACAAGGATGGGTATGAGCATGTACCCCATTTCGTTTTCAAAATTTTCCAAGATGTCCGCAAACACGTTCCCCAGACGACCGCGATCGTGACTGAGGACAATCGGACTTTCTGCGAACCAAAATGGCGAATACGTCTGTCGTCTATAGGTTCTCTAGCAGAACCAACGTACTGCCACATACCTTTGAGCATCATGCTGTTACACGTTCACTTTGACAGTACTCTACACATCTCGGACAAGCCTTTTGGGCTCAATTTAAATTTCCGTGACTATAGGTACCTTTTTCTGTACGACTCACTCACCTAATCACAGTGTTCTGCCGGGAAAGTATCAGCAGGAACCCCATGGAGTGTAATGCGATGTTCCAGGGACCACTCAGCTTCACCATGCCTACCCTTGACTCGCCTACACGTGGTGCTCCTGCTGTGCAAAGCAACCTGATGCAAGGCTAGGGCAACCAATCGCAGCGGGAAGTCAGGTCGGCCAGCCAAAGAGTATGGGGCGGGGGTCTAACTAAAGCAAGTACTTGGTGCAGCTGATGGAAGGCTCATTAGATCAGATACGGACCAAGACAGATTGCCTATCCGAATGTCGTCTAAGGGGAAAGCTTAGGCAACAAAACCCCCCTGGCGTGAGTCACGCGGACTCTATCCTCCACGCAGAGGCAGCAGTTTCCACGTGTTCATCTTGCCCTCGTCAGGCTATCAAACAAGTGATTCTGCTACTGCGGCAACGCGACGCATTTTGCGCGATTGAGTCGCGTTCCATTTACAGCGCAAACACCCGTTCACTTATATCATTTTGAGTCTTGGAATCTATGTAAAATTATCCGGAGGAAAAATAGCCTCCTGGGCTCCTGGTTGGATCCGGGTGGGAGTTGCGCCGAATCTCTCGGGTCAAGACCCATGAGAAGTGAAACAGTGGACTGGAAATGATCGTCACCGCCTGCCGGATTCATTCACGTAGTGGTTTCAAAAAACACCCATCGTTTCTTTTATTTTTCAACATTTTTTTGGATTCAGCAGATTACCTTCTCGATGTTATTAAAAGGTACACGCAAAACTTCTATTCTCCACATTGCTCACACAGTTCCTACTCCAGTATGGACAAACTATAATTTGCGTAAATCAACATCCGAAACCTACACTACTGCATACTAACAATCATACTTACCCGAAAGATTCCCAGTATGTTAGCTTTATAAAATAAACCAACTTCAATTAGAAGGAGTAAACTAAATTACCTAAGTAAGCTTATACTACAGACATCGAGCATTCACGTCTCTATTTAACAATATGTACTATACAATACACACTAAATTATTATACTGGCCAACCACTAGAATGAGTCATCGTTTCAGAGAAGCATTTTAATTTCGTTAGCATGATTAACATGAATATAACAGGTCGTTGTCGGGAAAATTATTCATTTATCTGAATCAAGTCATGAGTTTGTAGACGTTCGAACCTGGCGTCCTAATTACTGTCCTTATCAACAAAGAAAACGTTATCAACCGAAAACGGTCGGTTTCTTGAAATATCATGGTACGTTCCTGATAATTGATGAGCTAAATTAGATAATTAGATTTGGCTACTTGGAAATGAATAAACAGTTACTTCCGGACTTTTTCAGTCTTTTCTCCAGGAAAGCTGATAGTAATTCGGTAAATTATTATTTATTGCATCAAAGTTCAAATGCTGCTTTGTGAGACAGCCAGAGGATATATTTTTTAGAGAAATAGTACATGTAGTTCAAGAGTCTATCACTTAAGCGTTATTCACCGTTAAATGTTCTCTTTCCTAAGTGGGAGCTATATGGTTGAGTTGGCACAGCATACAAGAACATTTTTACATCCACAGAAGTAGAGAGGATCAGTGAGCCTAATTTCTCAACATGTAAGCAGGGCACCATTGAGGTATCCTAAATATTGGTATTGAAGGATGACATGCCATTCTAAATACCAGTACTCAAATTACCTAAGTCACCTAGCTTAATGCTGACAAGAAAAATGATAACAGAGTGAAGACCACCAGACATGGAATTCAGAAGGGTTTCCCAATTATTCCATGCAGTTCGCGAAGTTAACACATGAGAGCATATCAATCAAAGAACTAATTTGGATCCGATTTTTCTTGGATACATTTAAACAGGACAAAACGTCCGCTGTGAATCAAAATGGCGAATCATCATTCCCATCTTTATAAAACTCGATTAGGATGATTACCTTTTGATATAAGCCGTTCATTTGAAATGAATACTGTGTTCCACTCCAGCTTGGTCTATACTCGGATAGATGTGCATGTATTCAGCAGAATGCGGTAAGAAACATAAAACGTAATAACTTGTATGCTGTGAGATGATTACCCTTACTTTCCATTGAGGTGACCCGGAACCACATGCTTGACAATACTTTTTTTTTTCAAGACGTTCCTTCCACTGAAGGCGAGGATGATTTCCAAATGAAATAGGAATATACATGATGTAGACCGCATTGCTTCAACAAAGCACCGTCAAGCTAAGTGATCAGTAGTTTTCAATGCAAGTAGTTCACAGTCGCAAACCTCAGTCGCTTCTATTGTCTCTCTGTCCCTCAATTGTTTTTTTTTTTACAATAATTATTTTCCTCCAATTAAAGAAAAAGGGGCTACCGACCGCATAGCCAAGATCCATGAGTTAAAAAGCAACATTTCTCCTGTTCTCTGAAAAAAGTACAACCGTTAATCATCCAACACCTCATAAAGAAAAGTACTCAAACTGTGAGACATATTCCTCTATTTATGTAAGTCTGTCTCGGGTAAGATAGGAAAAAACATTCACAAAGCTCAATTCTAAATCAACTTTCCAGGAAGTCTTACCGTGTCTTGATAAGGCTTAACGAGTCTCAATGTTTTTTGGCTGATTCCTAAAGAGCCTTAATGAGTATCAATACTGTCCAGCCGTATTTCAATGAGTCTTAACATCTAAATAACGTTTACGATACTTTTCATGAATTTGAAATAGTCTCATACTTAGTCAAGTCTCATTCTGTCTATGGGGCCACGGAGCCTTAAACCAAGTCTTTACTCGTCCAAACAGGATCTTGGCCATTCTTAATAGCCTTCATGAGTCTCAGACGTCTTAATGGGATCTTAACAAATCTTAATGAATCCACGCAGCCTCCTGAAAGGGTCAAATGTTTAAAGAAATGTCATGAGTTTTGATGACTTTCATCATATTAACGAGCGTAACAGTCTTGACAGAATCATAAGGCGGCTTGACAAGATGGAAATAGCTTACACAGTCTTAACTAATTCTTGTGAATTTTAATAGAGCTTGAACAACTCTTCATGAATCTTGACAGGGCTCTAGACCTAGTGTTTTAGTAGAATTGTAATGAGCTATGGCTTTACATAAGGCCAAAACGAGTCTTCACAGTATCTCAACGACTCTGAACATCGAATCTCAATCTGAACAAGATTTAATAAGCTTCACTAGAGTTTTAATAACTCGGTTATTTTCAGTCTCTACGTCCTGTGAATTCCCACCTAGTCTCTCTTTCAGTTTACTCTGGTCATTGAGAGGATTGCGCCACTTAGTCCTCTAGTATACCAAACTGTCGCCAGGCTTTGGGGGGAAAAAGAGCTGAGAGCCAAGATTTTCTCAGCTCTTTACATCAGACATATCCATGTCAGTCGGCTTCCTTTCGACCCTCTGCACTAAAAACCAGCACCCCGTCTTTGCACTGTACTCCCCCCCCCTTCCGCCTAAGAAATTAATTTGAGAATTGAAATTTCTCTACCTTTTTACTTTTAAAATGAAAGATACAGGGGAAAACGCATGCTTGGTAGAAAAGTGATCAGTCTGGCTACCTGATTAGAACATCTAGTTTCCTACCTTCTCCTCCAGAAAGAAAAGAACCAAGAGTCAGGATACATCATTCGAAAGTCAAAGAGACATTTTTATACAGGGACGTACCGATAGGGAGCGGGGGCAACTTAACCTCTGTAGGAATGTTTCACTCAGCAGTTGGAAAAATTTACGATTTCAGTAATAAGTTGGAAAAACTGGACAGTTGTACTTTTATGTTTTTTACAGGGGGCACGGGAGTACCTTGCTCCTCCACCTCCACAAGGAGTTGGGTAATTTTAGCAGATGGATCAAAAGTTGGAAAAATTCAAGTCAGAAAGTTTTTTTTGTTTTTTGTTTTTTGTTTTTTTGAAACCAATCCAACAAAATTTTGATACTTGGAAATTTTGAGTTGAGCCAGTTGGGACTCCAACAACCCCCCCCCCCCCCGAAAACTCATCGCTACGTTTCTGTTTCCGTAGTTTATTTTATTAAAGGGAACCTCTAAATGTGTCAACAATACGGCTACACCCTATTCCATCCTTCAATTTTCACATAATGAACTACTGTTTTTTGGTTCACGAGTATTCTAAGAATTTGCTTTCTTCTCTCGAACAAAACTGAACTGAGTCAAGATTTAGAGTCTGACATCAAGATCGTATTAGCCTCATTCTAATTCTACGAACTGAATCCCAAAACAAGTGGTTGATGAACTAAGAATCTGAGTGCTTTCAAATACCACATTGAAGGACTGAGGTCTACTTCTCTTTCATAAATACACTAAACAACTCTCCAGTGTGAGTCAGAGCAAGCTGAAGTATGATACAGTGGACAACTAATAATTGAAAATAGATTCAGTGGTCTGGTGCAGGATGAGGGAGTATGAGGGGCCATATTATCAAATCCATCATCTTTTCGAAGACACTAGCCTGTATGCCTAGATTTACATTGAATTTATTTACAAGTCATGTTGTTGGACTTTGAGGACCTAGAACCACAGAGCGTTATCGTATTCTAGTTTAGTTCGTTCATCATGCGTATAGATAGAGGGGTTTTTCCGACAACAAAGTGAATCCACCATGATGGTGGATATCACATTCAAGTCGGGCGACATCCTCCTCAAACTGACATTTGTCAGTTCGGGAAAAAGTTGTCCGTTACATGTCTGTGATAGGTCTGCAACGAAGTTGGAAAGGAATGTAAATCCGTAGTTGTCGCCGACATTATTTAAAAGTTTGTTCGCGACACGTCGCCGACTCGAATGTAAATCCACCATCAAACCCGAAGCTATTTTCTACCATAATGTTGAAACTAAACTTTTAAGTAAAATAATCATGAAGTCTTTACCTATCTTCGACTAAAACTTGGTCAAACTCCGATGATGAAACTAGAAATAATATAGATGTGACAGATTCGAAACACTGGAACCACTTCTGCCTCTGAGAACGTTGGCCACCGACGTCAACGAATCTAAATGGTATGTTATTTATTGGAATGGTAAACTCTGAAATGCCCTTCGTGGCTTTTCTCGAATGTAAAATGTCCTTATTTGTTGGCATATAATCCTGAAACAAATGAGCACAACATCAGAGACATGTTTTTGATGATGCTGTTAATGTAGATATTTTTAACATAAGATAATGGTGAGTCTTTTCACTCGGTCTTCAACACTTCCAGAGTACGATTGATGACAAACACGCGAACAGAGATTTCTCAGATAAGAATACCATTTATACGATAAGTAAGCTCCTTGTACTTCGTATCTACATCAGTACTATCAAGAAAACAAATGCCAATCTTATAAATATTAACGAATGAATTAATCAGTTTTGGTTCAAACACAGGATAGTTGCATTACCTTCCTAGCTGAAAGCTGGAGTCTAGGCACATTCTCAATACTCATTTTCAACTTTCTACTTTGAACTTGAACGTATACATTCCAGTCGTCACACCCAACACTTACAATTTGACACTTGAATTCAATTAGAAAAGTTCCAAGCGTTTCTGAGTTCACTACAACCACGTGTGTCTCCATGAGACCACATGAGGTAGACACCCCGAGAAAATAACAAATTCGGTTTCACTCGATCATCAAACGTTGACTGGTTTCATCTCCTCACACTGCACATCTTAAACAATCTCTAACACACTTGTCTCCTAAATTTCCACAAATTTGAACCGATTACTGAAAGTACTACACAGCTGTATTTATTTTCATTTCCGAACTTACATAGCAAACATAATAATGAAATGTACTTACTATACGTGAAATTCGTTCTAAATTTTCTAAAAAGTAATGTACAGAGTCGCTGAGCTGGAATTCTCTTCTTCTTTCATAAGCTCGCCTGATACTGGAATCCTTCCACAGTCTATTCAACGACGGCGCGTACGCTATAAACAATCTAGTATCGAGTTTTGTATTGTTGTCGAATTTCAGAATGAAATTTCCGTGTTCTTCGTTACTCGCATTTTCCCAGGGTATTTCGAGTTTATTACGCGCATCTACGAGTACCTTCATCCCCCTGATAATGTTTTGATATATAACAATCTGATATTCAACGATCAAATCCGGGTCAAATTTAATCCCATGAATAATCTTCATCTGCTTCAAGAAAGTCGATTTACCGCTCTCGCCGGCTCCCAGAAGTAATAGTTTAACCTGTCTTCTCAAATGCTGCTTGTCTTTCTCGATCATTTTGTCGATTTCTTGACTGCGGTACCGCTGCTCGATTTCTTCGGGACTGAATTTGAACCTCAAACAGCATGAAACGGAGAAGACAGAACTCGGCATTTTGAGTCTATCTTCTCGGATCATTCGATCGTCCATCAGAATGACAAAACTTACACATAAATGCAAATTTACAAGCGAAGTTCGGCACGAAAACACGAACAGGAGAAAGCTCTTTAGTAGATCACGCGAACTAAATAACTGTGTGATGGTACAACTTAAGCGAGCGAACTTATAAGAAGACACAACAATAAGAGAAATTTACATTTTTCTTTCTGGTAGTAACGTACTTGAGAAATTTACAGCAAATTGTTCATCACTACAATACAAACGTAGGTTTGATGCTTAACGCTAAAAGCTGAGACTCATTTTCATAGAATTTTTATCATCCACCAACACTGGTCAGAGAACCTAAAAGACTGATAGAAACACGCAAGCGGTCAGTTTACGATTCATGGAACGCAGGAACGGGATTTGCTCGTAGTTCTTATTACAAACGTAGTCAGCGCCAATGTGCTCTATTAAAAAGTACACCTACAGCCATGGATGGTTAGCTAGCCATTAGCTTTTAGCTGTTAGCCGTTAGCCGAGAGATTTTGGAGTATTTTTAGCTAGCTGTTAGGCTGTTACCTGTTAGCTGGCCAATCAGCGAAATGTAATAGTAAAAAAAAAAAAAAAAACAGCCGTTAGCCGATAAACACTGAACCTTCATCAGCTAATTAAAAGATTGAAACATAAGAAATTTTGCGCGAAATTTCTAATTTGGGAGAAAAAGAACTTGACAAAATATGTGACGGAAGAAAAAACTTAAAAACAGAAATTAAAATTAAGGTTTTTTTTCAAAAATGGTTTTCACTTTCAGCGCAAAATTTTAATATGATTTAATGTATCTGAAAGAGAAAATTTCATTAGCCGTTAGCTAGCCATTAGCTAGCCGTTGAGCTGAAGCCATTCAAAAGAATTCGTTAGCTTTAGCCGTTAGCCTTAGCTGTTTCAAACGGCTTACCATCCCTGCCTACAGCGAACCAGGGTTTGAAAGCCATATTACACATATATACACAGCTTATCTTAGGCTTTCAGCTATTACTTATGAGCTTATGACAGTAACATATTGATCTTTGCTCCGTGTGTTTTTCTTACGGGTGTCAGAAATGCGCGTTGTTCACTATTTAATTAACTTGCTCTTGCTCTTGTTCTTTTCCATTTTTAGTGAACTAGAACTAGTTCTTGCTCTTGTTCACTTGGTCTTCCAACTGATCTAGTTCATCGCTTGTTCATTAGAAAGAACCGTTGCTCTTGGTCTTGCTCATTTAAAAATAGGGTTTTTAAACAAAACATTGCAAGCAAAAAATTTGTTTGTGTCATAGCCTACAATTGAAAACTAGGCTATTACCCAAATAATTTTTTTAATCTCCATTGAAATCCTATGAGATTGTTGATTAAAATTTAAGCATCAAATAAAAATTCAATAATATTATAATTCGTAATTGTAACTCTGAAACCATTATGAAAGTTGAAACTAAAGTCTGAAAAGTGGAAATATATAAGAAAAAGCCAAAAAAAAGAAGAAAATTCCAAAAAAAATAGATGAACAAAGAATGAACAAGTTGATCAGGTCCAAAAATCGTGAACTAGTTCTTGTTCTTGTTCTTTTTTTGAGAAGATGAACTAGTTCAGAACGAAGTTCACAAAATAGTGAACAAGCAACGCCCATCTCTGACGGGAGTCCATACCTTTGTTGGAACCAAGATGGGTAATCAGAGATGGGCGTTGTTCTTGAAGAGCAAGTTGTTCACTTGCTCTTGTTCACTATTTGGTAAACTTAGTTCTGAACTAGTTCATCTCCTCCTCCCCCGCCCCCCAAAAAAATATTTTTAAAAAAAAAATAATAATAATAATAATAATAATAACAAGAACTAGTTCACTAATTTTGGACCTGATCAAATTGTTCATTCATTGTTCATCTATTTTTTCATTTTCGTTTCTTGGGGGCTTTTTCTTGTATATTTCACTTTCCAGACTCTATAGTTTCAAATTTCAAAATGGTTTCAGATTCAGAGTTACAATCTTACAATCTTACAATCACAAATTATAATATTATTGAATTTTTATTTGATTTTTAAATTTTAATCAACAATTGCATAGGATTTCAATAGGGATTTAAAAAAATTGTTTGGGTAATAGCCTAGTTTTCAGTTGTAGGCTATCCAAAAAAAATGTTTGCTCATCACCAAGAGCAAAGGTTCTTTTCAATGAATAAACAATGAATTAGATCACTCGGTAGACCAAGTGAACAAGAGCAAGAACTAGTTCACTAAAAATGGAAAAGAACAAGAGCAAGAGCAAGTTCATTAAATAGTGAACTGAACAACGCCCATCCCTTTTGACAACAGTAACTCACTCTGTGACGTCACGAGAAGCCGCGAATAAGTATGCAATATGGAGTACTTATTCGCCTCTTACCTATGTTATCAACATCAAGTTGGTAGTGTATGATAACAGAATTTGATGTAGGAATAGGAATAGGAAATGAGCCCGAACCCCGAACGCAATGGATAGGTACCTGAAAACGATCAGAATTTTTTGAGAAAGTTTGAATTCTTTCGGCTACGCAAACATTGCTGAACTGCGTTGCTGAAATTGTAAGCCGAAAATTGAACTGTTACTTAATGAAATTGGTGATCATACGATAAGACCATGAGGAATGATCAAAAAATGAAAATTTCGAATTATAGGTACAGAGAACAGAGAAGACAGACGAGGTACCATAAGGTACAACACAAAAGACGGAACCTTTTTTTCGTCAAACTTTTTTTCAACATTCCATTTGAACTCACCCCGAGGAATGAATTCAGGAGATACCCACTGAGAATACTATGCTCAGTTGTAAAATTTATTGAATATTCCAATTCCAGGATCAGAATTGCTTTTAAATAGGTACCTTCATGGACGAGCATTAGGAAAAGAATCACCAGAAATTTTTTTTTTTTCAAAATTTTTTACAACATCTGTTGAGCTTACCCTGAGGAATAGATTTGGAAGATGAACTTTGAAAATATCTCACTCGGTTGTAAAATTCATCAGGGATTCCGATTCCGCGGACATAATTACTTTTAGCCCCCTTTATACGTGAGTACTAGGAAAAAATCGCCTGAAAATCCGTTTCTTTTCGTTCAAAATTGATTACAATAACTAATATTAAGCTCACCCTAAGAAATGAATTCAGAATATGAAATTTTGAAAATTTTTATTCGACTGTAAAATTTTTTGATTAGGAACCTATTTTTATTTCATCGCTCAAGAAGCATTCATTAAAACGGAATCAGGTATATACACACATCGATCAAACGTGCCTATACCTAAATAAGTCTACAAGTTTTTATGTCATAAATGTTCTGCAACTCCAAAAGGTTTACTTATGGTATTGATGATATGAAACAAATAAAAAATTTCTAAAAAGAGAGCATATCATACAAGATCGTTCTTTCTTTCTCTCTTTTTTGAAATTTTTTACATATTTTATACTGAAAATCCAATCTTAATTAGTGTGTATGGAAGGAAGGGGGTGACTGTGTTACAATCATGTTACTAGTAGGTATCCATTTACCTATTTCTCTGCCTCAGCTGTTACGGTAATTGAACCTTTTTCAGATGAAAATAACCTGCCACTTCCTTTTCTCCGATTACAAAGAAACTTAGGGTTCAGTTTATTGGTGCGCTTGTGTAAGTGAAGCTCTCATTCTCACAATTTCCTTCTATGAAATTAGAGGTGGGGGCAAAATTATGGTAGTGCACCAGTTTGACGAGTGGAGGGCTGAAGCTCCCCTGCTGCTGGCTCCAGTGCCATTTTATTCCAGTTATCCGAAAACAGATGAAGCTTTGAACTGTTTTCTTAATCGCGGCCACATTTTGCTCACAACGCAGCAGGGTTATATGTATCATGTACATGCTTACCTTAGATGCACTTGCCTGTAGACATTTAAAGGGGGGTATGTTTCAGTTGAAAAAATTCTTCAGCAATAAATTGTATAACTTCAAGACATTGTCTAAATTTTTATTCAGTCGAGAAAATTTTATTCTTATTTACAAAATGTTGATGACTGATATTTATATTATTTATAATGATATTATAACTTTAAATATTATACTTAATTAATAATTTCTAAACATACGGGTAGCTTCTACTAATACTTTTTGATCATATACTTTTCACATTATACGAAAGACATTGGCTGTATCAAACAATATTATAAACTTTATTAGCTTATTACATAACAAACAAAAAAGAAACACTGCATGTTATTCGCATTTTTTTGTTCCATAATCGAGTTCAAGTAAAATTGTCACAGTTATATGAGTACAAATAAAATTTTACTGATTTAGAATTATGAAAGAAAAAAAATAAAAATTTAAAAAAATATATAATATAATATTATATTCTGCAGTCCGGTTTAATTTTCTCAGTTTTGGTGCGCTGGCGCCAGTCACATTGGGAATCTCAGAAAGAATTAGGCATAATTTTCAATCGAATCATGCAACATGCTCAATATTTTCTGCATGCATGTTCGCTGTTGTTGTTGGTTTCGAATTAACATTATTATTTTCTTGAATTTTATACTCGATCAGAGTTTCTAGTTCTTTCACATCTCTTGCCCGATCATGTGAGTCTTCGGAGTGACTGCTGTAGTAATCTTCTAATTTAGGCTTCAATGAATCAACTAGTTTCTGAAAGTCAGGTCAAATAATACACAATCATTAGTTTTGTATGAGTTGTAGTTGTACCTACCACTCAACAATCATCGTCTTTGAATCGTCAAACTGAATAATAAACGTGTCGAAGATTATTTATAGTAGACCTACAATTCCTGGCGTCACAACTGTACCTACCTATACCATCAAGTACAAACACAATTTTAACGACCTAATGCGTAGGTTTATGCATATCGTGCTCTTTTAAATATGCGTTAATACTATACGAGTGCGTAACCTTGCGTGCTTACTTTTAAAAATGTGTTTCCTTGTGAATTAAAAACGACGTAAATCGCAAATATAGGAACTGAAATTAGAGTTACACCAGTGAATATCCATCCTAGCATTTCCGCCCATAATGGATATCGGTAATTCTCGTACGTTGGCGGTTCGTAATCTATTAAACTAAATATCCAAAGGCACTGAAAAAGACAAATGTAGTGGACTTCAGTTAATTATGTGATAGGTAAGTAAGCTACTGTATATTTTTTAACATACAACAATGCAGTATCAGAGACCAACCGTCACATCATTGTATTCCTCAGTAACAGCCCGATGAGCAATCAGTTACCCTCTAGTTACCCAGTTACGCGCGGATAAGTTACCCATTTGTTACCCTCGGGTTACCTTTGTTCCCCTTTAGTTACCCGGGTAACTGCGGTGGGATTTTGCGCATCGGGAGGTAGGAGTATAACTATGTACATCACCGTAAACTCTTGAAAACTACAGGGTATATAATTTTATTTCCAGTAGCATTCTCCACGAGAAAGTACTACAGTGAAATAGAATTTTTACCTGTCCAAAAGCTTAAAAAAACCTTTTTGCTCATTTTCGAAATTCTTGGCCATTCCAAATAATCTGCTAATACAAGTCAGTGGTATCGATAATTCAGCATGCTGTCATGAGGCGAGACCTTTTCTGAATGGGGGTTTAAGCAAACATTTCAATCGGACATTCGTGAAAAAGAATTTAACTAACCAAAAGTAAGAGAGGAGTAATGACTCTCCAACAGTAAGTAATATAGAAACCCGGTTTCCGCTTCGTCATTTTTTCGATATTATCCGAGAGACGCGCGGCTCCGTAAATCCACGTGACTGCGATCACTTCGAAGAACGCAATGTAGATTATTGAAATTGATGCCACATAATAGTCAATCAGTTGGAAGAAATATATACCGCCCTACAACGTCAAATTATGGCATCATAGTCAAGAAGATATTAGGTACAGTTTCGAAGACTTATGTTAAAAAGTCATCTATCCCTTACTTGAAACACATTTGGCAGTCCAATGACGAACGAGATACAACAGACGACCAGCACTAGTATTTCATGGCAAATCAACTTCCTTTTGATCCAGTTGGGAAAACCATCTTGCACCGAAGTGACAACCACTTCGACAATTGCAAACTATAACTCAAAAAATGACAAGCAACACGCTATTTTATCTTTTACAAGAGTTTTCAATCAGCAACGACATGTTTTCATTAGCAGACGGAAAAAAGTTTGTGGGGAGAGTTACCTGGCTATTCAGTCCCAGGCACAGTAAAGTGAAGAAGAATAAGGCAGACCAGAATCCAGCAAGAGGCATTTTGGAAAGCGCTTCGGGGTAAACAACAAATATGAGTCCAGGACCTAAAAACATTGGATGAAATTATTTCACGAACATACCTGAGAATTTCATTTTAAAATTTTAGAATTGCGATGTTCATACAGTGTACTCGTATTAATTTTATAATTTAGAAAACATAGATGATTTAATTGTTTCTGGGTATTCTTAAAGGAGGGGATGATTTTGACAGATTTGTAATTCGTACGAGAACTTGAAGTAGGCACCTAGGTAGATACACATGGGTAAAATCAAACCACCATTTTGATTGCAGAAAATCAGTTCAAAATCTTCCAGATTTGTCGAGATGAAGTATATTTTTCCATCTTCCGGTTGCATTTTTAGTTTCCATATAAAAATGGACACGAAGTGTCCATACCTTATTACAATAATGCAAATCAACTGACAGAACAATAATTTTGAATTTTCTTAAATTTTGCAATTCACAAATCAGAGTTTTATAGGAATAATCAGAATGGATCAATAATATTGCCATATTAAGCTTCTACGGTATATCTAAATCAAAAATCCGAAATTTCAATCAAAATTTTGAAAAAGCGAAAAGTTTTTAGAATATAAGTAATTATTAGCGCAAATAGCCGACTTGGAGTGGGGGCTTATTGAGAGGGAGGGGGGTGACAAATATATTTTAAGAAATGCTGTAAGTTCTTTGGCTTACATAATTTTCTAATTTTCTTGGGAATGTGGAAAGAGGAGTTTTCAGTGGATTTGGAAAGAAGGCTAAGTTTCCTAAGCTTCCCACCTATTTGCACCTGTAGGTATGACCGATTTACGAATCTTATGCTCACGCAGTACTAACCTAGGTCATTTATAACTCTGGAATCTAAAAAAAATGTTTGAATGGTGTTTCTCAGTGTTACCACATAATTACTTTACCTGTGTGAATCTGGCACTGCAAATGTGATTTTATGGTGCAATTTTCATGGTTACACAATACTCTAAGCGTGTTTCATAGAATTAAGCCCCTACCTTCACCCCTTCCCAGACCAAAAAACTAAAAATGAGCAAACTCAGCAAATTAAAAAAAAATGAATGCAGAAATAGGAGTGCGCATTGCGAACGGGTGGAAAGGCTTCTGGGCAAAAAAACATATTTTCAAAAGCAGGATGAAAATTTCGACCAAGGTAAGGATACTCCAGAGGGTTCACGGACGTTTCGGCGCGACCATATCGGCGCCATCTCTTCGGCACTGACATTCATTCGGCGCGAGGTCTTTTCGGCACCAGATAATCGGACGTTTCGGCACAAGAGGAGATGAAATAAAATTGTTACTAATGTTTTCGGTCTCCTGTTTGTGGCCCCCGCTACGTACACGATCTGCAAAACTGTCAACAACTGATGAACTGAATCGTTCGTGTACAGACATGTGACAAGATAACGACGCTTATTCAACGCCTTCCCTGTTACAAGAATGAGAGATGAGTCAGTATGGAAAGTGCAGTGATACTGCTAAGTAGAACATCGGAAATTCTATATACGTATTTGTGAGAATGTCGATCGAGAGTGAATGTGGGCGCAAAAAGTTGTCGGTCCATGGATTTTTGTAAGTATTTGATAAATACAGTAGTGATAAAGTGACGACATGAGCTATAGCCCACCATTTGGGAGCCAGATAGTATCATCACGCATATTACATCCGCTGAGTGTGAGTTGTTGTGTACAGTAATGACAAAGCATAAATTTGCAGCTTCTCGTGGTAACCGACAAACGAAGCCCCTCCCCCCACTTCCGTATCCAGCATTTTAAAAACATTTGCGGATTGGCTCATTTTCAGCTTTTTAGTCTGGGGTATTGTAGATGTGAGGTAGGAGGTTAGTTTCACACGGAACAGTCGGAACATGCGCAGAACAATGTGGAACAATAAAAATTGTACGAAAAAATCACTTTCGCGGTGGCGGGTTCACACATGTTATCACTCGTTCCAATTAAAAAATATTCGTACCTGGTAATACTCGTACAGATTTGCAAAAATCGGAAAATTGAAATAAGAAAGGAACTGGCAACAGAGCTCTTTTTGGAATTGTGGACTCCAGTTGACGAAAAGTGTAAGGTATCGCAGTGAAGTGTCAAAATGGGACTCCTGACACTTGCAGAAAGTATAGCAACTTACATTATATCTGTCAGGATAGAATTATTTTGACATTATTCCCTCATTATTCTCACAGTCTTACATCATTCTGACATTATCCGTCAACTGGGTAAAATCAAGCTTTTTATCTGAGCTTGAAACTGAAATCGGATTGCAGTTTTTTTTCGTTTCTTGGAATTGGCACATCTCTGGGCGTGTTTTCAATTTTTAAACAAATGTAAATCGTATAATTTTAGTATTTTAGTAGTTGAATGTTGTACACATCGTGAAGACTTCTTTCTTGATAGGCTATCATGTCTTTTCCCGAGGTTTCCCCTTTAGAAAACTGAGATAGGTAGTCTAGTTTTTCAGGTAAACAAAGATACCAACTTAATATTCTTCCTTGGTCGTTTCATAATTACAGGGTACCAAATTGTAGTCTGATAATGTCACGCGTACTTTCTATTTTTTTAATCGGCGATAATATTTCATGGATGGACATGAAAAGATTTGAATACAAGGACGGAGCACACCAATAGGTATCTCGTATCGTCAATGCGGATGACTCAGCTCCTGGTAGTAGGGCTCTATAGTTTCACCTGGGTATACTAAGCCACCATTTTGATTCATACTGCACCCGTCGATGCCGAATTGACTACGCGTTTACGCTCCGCATAGTCGGATTCGGCATCCACGGGCGCAGTATGAACCAAAATGGCGGCTTAGTATGCCCAGGTGAAACTATAAAGCCCTACTGGTAGTTGGCTTTATTTACAGTTGCGTAACTGAGTACAACAGTCAGCTAATTCCATCCTGAAATTTTTCATTTGGTTCCGCACATCAGAAAAGGAAAAAGTTTGCTGTTCTGCCCGGCTGCAAAAATGATGTAGTGAGGGTTCTACTTATTGGCGCAAGTAAAGGAGGGCTTCTGGGCCTTAGCTACGCCAATCTTTTAAAAGACCCTAAAAAACTGAAAAATTATACGAGCGAAAGAGTTTTCAGTAGTAGGTATATGGTTATTTGTCAGCCCCCCCCCCCCCAATTAAGTCGGCTGTGTGCGCTATTGTGCCAAGTAGGGTCGCGAATTTTTACTGTGTCCATGCAAAATCTCCAAATATGCAGAATTTCAAAAGTGAGTTAATCCATTGTCGACCTCATCCCCGCAATTAAATATCTTGAATGATTAGATGTGGACTGCAGACTGTTATAATAGCATTACGACAACATAATTTGGTTTTCCTGAAGAGACGGTTAAACTTCAAGTCTCCAAGAAATAGCGGGGGATGCTTTCATTCAGATATCAGTTAAACTAGAGGCGAATCCTGACTTCATTAACAGAGTGAACTACATATATTTGAGAAATCAGTTCCCAAATTTGTAGAATTTCAAGAATTATATTCCATTATTAAAATACCATCGCGTTTAATAAACGCCATCTACCTTCTATTCTTTATTTAACTGTCAAGATTTTCGTATATTTAACGCTACCTACCATCAGTTATAACATTTTCAATCTGCTCTTGTTGATCCCAAGCTATGTTTCCAATGGTTGCAAATGCGAATACCGCCACCAGCAAACTGGTGAGCCCATTGATGCAGGATACCGTAATAGTATCATGCATAATTTGGTTGTTGTACTTGTTATAACTAGCAAAAGAAATTACCGAACCAAAAGCGAGACCAATGGAATTGAAGTTCTGTGCGGCTGCGTATACCCACACCTAAAACGCAATCACATAGGGAGATATTAATCAAAATGCCAAAATGTTATAATATATGGTAAATTATTCTTCAGTTTCAATTAACACTGCAACTCTTACTTCATCAGCTTTTGAATTAATGTGTTTCTTTTTTTGAAAATACGTACCTTCGAATCTAGAAGAAGCTCCCATTTTGGCTGGAACAGATAGCTCAGCCCTATATCAGAACCTTCTAAACTAAGTGCGTGACCCAAAAAGATGAGTATCAAAGCAAACGGTACTGTGGCCGTGAAGTACAGAACTCGACCAGATGAGCGAACACTCTTCCATAAGGCGAAGTACACCAGCACCCAGACAATAAAACTGCATGCTACCAGCTCCCATCTTATCTCACCGAAGTCTTCGAAACCGGTACTTATTTGCAAAACTTTCTTCCTGGAATTTAAGAACAAATTTATTGGAATAGAAATTTTTTCAAAGAAAAAAGCGGCAGGTACTGTAAGAAGTAATGATTCACTGTTTGTGTCATTCCTGTGAAACGAGATTAGTGTGATGATCAAATTACACCTAGGTAAAATAGCGATACAGCGGGTCTTATAGTTCAAGTAGTTTTTCTGGGACAACTTTTGGTTCCGGAAATGTTGAAGAGCGGAAGCAGATGGAACCGGATGTCGGCCTTTGTCTCGACCATCATGAAGAAGAAAAGATGCAGACAGAGTGGTCGAGGCAGAGGGCCGACGGACAAAGTTCAGCCCACACCGAACACGACGACTCTGTACCATCTTAGAGTTTCTGCAGCTGGTGCAGATCCCCCGGCAGGGCTCACCACGCCGTCACCACCTTCCGGCGTTGCCACACGTACCAAGACGAGGTGAGGGGGGGGGGAGAAAAGAGCGTGTCCATCTATGGTGTACTCGAATTCCAGGTCAATACTGAGTGAGCATTACCTCGGTCAGTACGGTGTCCCATAGTGGTCCTGAGAGGACAACGCGAATCCGAAGCAACGAGGAACAAATAACTTCGTTACTCAAGAAGGGTCGGCAAAAAGGCACGCATCTTGACTCTCGACAGTCAAGAAAGCAGGTATCTTGACAAATGGCACAAGACTCCCATATACTCCTATATAAAAACTTTTATGTGTCCGAAAATAAATAATTTCCATGGAACTGAACTGTGAACTGAACTGAGCTGGAGGAGAGAAAAAAAAGCGATTGTAATAGGTTCGGCTACTCGTAGCCGACCCTAAAAAGGGGGTTCAAACCAGCCTCAGAGCGTCCCTCTGGTCACTGACGCCATACTCGAAACGGTGATTTCCGAGGCCAGGGGTATGGTGTCTGGAGAGCCACTATGGCATGCGTGCATCGCCATACGCTCCACCAAGTGAGTGGTGCAGCGGGTCTAACAGTTCAAGTAGTTTTCCTGGGTTGCTGACTATTACAGTGGCGGATTTGCGGAAGGACGCCTCCCCCCCCCCCCATTCGAAGAAAAGGAACGTAAAGAAAAGGAAAGAAGAAGAAGAAAGAGAGAGAGAAAGAAAAGAAGAAAGAAGAGGAAGATTGTTTTAGCAGTGAGTCACGAGCACAGCCAGTACAGTTCAAAGAGACAGCAAACAATTTTGTGCACTGTTTCCTAAGTTCCCCGACCTAAACTTATTCCCTAAATCCGCCCCTGCCATTATAGTTTTCGATCAAAGGATGAAGGTGGAAGGAACCAAAAATGTACATTGCGGAGAATAGTAATATCAAGATGAAATTGCATAATTTTTAGGAAGATAATAACTTCATGGGTATGCCCCTGGTGGCGTGATGGGCTAATCTGGATATTTTATTTATAGATAGGTCGATATGTGGAAAAGCCCAATTTCCTCTTTTGTTCATCATTATACCATCAATAGGTACCTACTTCTTTTTGAATAAGAGAATGCTAAGTACTTTTGTTAATCATCGTCAGATTTCAAATTTATCACGTTGGCCCATAGCTATACAAACGACCGCTTTTACGTTCTCTCTCCTTCGGGGCACTTGACCAAAACATCAAAACATCTCTGTAAGTACTTCTTTTGTACTTTAAACCAGTTTTGACCGCTACATTCACCTGTTTCTAAAACCGGGATTTGAAATCGTCTACACAGAATTTCGAACTTGTCTTATTTCAATATTTTCACACAAGGTCTCAATGAATTTTTTCTATAACGGTGGACGTATGTAAGTACCTACACTCTTGTAAGCTGTATAGGCAAATTAATCGTCACGGTATTTAAAAACAGTTTGTGCTTCCATTATTCTTACGTTTTCAGTTGGTAAATAATTTCAAAAATTACATGTAAAATTCTTCAGCTGGTGTTTTCGGTAGTAGTGGCCGGGTCTTATTGCCGGTATCGAGGGAATTTCTCCAACACCTATCCGAATTCCATCGGTTGTTGCAATAGTCATATGGTGGCTCGCTTCGAAACGAAGTAAATAAATAGAATAACGTGTAGGCTATGATCACGTTGTAATAAGTGGATAGGAAGAACGATACGACTACGCTCGATATACCAGCACCTGCAAAAAAAAAAAAAAAAAAAAATGCGATAAACAAACCAATAATTGTGATTAATATTTTTATTTAAAAAGTAAATAGTTAGAGTTACGTAAGGTCCTCAAGGCATCTCGCCGCCGCAATTAATGAACTGTATTTGATGAAAAAATTTAAGTGAATTTACAACCGCGGGTTATCCGATATTTGTTTACTATTTACACCTGATTCAATCGAGTGTTAAATATATTGACAACAGGGTGTGAACAGAAGAAATTATTTTACCCTTGAAAATGGGACACAGCTTGGACAGCGCTCCAATAGGTCCTCGTCTCGTGAACTGGCCGATAGCCAGTTCCATGTAGAGTAGAGGCACGCCACACATCAACAGTATCAAAAAGTAAGGTATCAGGAATACACCTAAAAAGAAAATTGCAAATTAGCTAAAATAAATCAGGGGAAAAAAGTGGTCGACATTAAATACAGGTTACGACTTCGATAATTTTAATGATAGACTGGTTTGAACTGACATGACATGAGTTTCTCGACCGTTTAATGCTCTTTTTGTCGGACAACGGCTCTAAAAAGTGATAACGACGAGAGTGATGAAGAAATTTTATTAGCGGCCATCGCATAAACTCGTGCAAAGGTACCTATTGCCTATTACGTCTACAGTTTCGGAGAATTGAGAGTCCGCAGTCTAGTAAATGGTACATCGAAGTTCTAGAAACGACTAATCTTCCGAAGGTATTCAACGTGAACAAAATACTTCTATCAATACTGGGAAAGTAATTTCGAAGAGGTGAAAACAATTAGGTCGTAAATATTCGCGCAACGTATTTGCTTTATTGCATATTTTTTATTGACTATAGCTACTTTTCAGTGCTCGAATCTGACGCAGCTTATCAGCACGAACTTCAATGGAAACTTTATAATAGGTACCGAATCGAATTATCAGAATACCTATAATAATATACCTGGAGCTTTCGCAAAACTGAAGTGTTTTTCGGAAAATGGAATGAAACTGTGCAGTAAAAGTATTCGATGAAAAGGTAGGTAAGTACGTAGTAGGTAGCTCACTACTTTAACAACTCAATTTAGGTTGAGGAAAAACGAATTCAGAGTGGAGACGATCTAATATACTGTTTTGGTCTAGAACTATCAATAACAGAACACCAGAGAAATGAGCATGATCATGCCCATTTTGATTCACAATGTGCGTTTTCTCTCATCCAAACACGTGAAAAAGAAGTCATTTTCAAATTCGTCTAATTATCGATGCGCTCATGAGTTTACATTAGAAATTGTATGAACGTATCCTGCATTCAGTCTACCTAATAAAGCGAACGCGTTTGAATCCAAAGTACCGTCAAATTGGGAAAACGATCGGAAAAAACAATCGAACAAGCTACAACTCACCAAGTCAAACCTGAATGAATTGAACAAAACAATCAGCAGAGAAGAATCTAACCGAAGCCACCATCAAAAACTACCCACTCACAATCAAACACGTGGTCTTGGAATGTCAAAAATACGAACATGAAAGAACAGGCTGCTTACACACCGAAAAATCACCAAATATCTAACTATGCAAAATCAACAAACTGGCTAAATTTATAGCACATACCAAATTAAAAGACTGTAAATCTATAACTAGTAAGGAATCATAGCATTGAAAGCATTACATACTTATTTCTGTAATAAAATGATCATGACAAACAATTTCCTCAGTACTATTGAATTTGATCATTTATACTTTCCTCAAGTCCTGCACTGCTATGTGGGTAATTCTACAAGAATGTTGATACTTTATTATTTCTTCGCTTTTTCTTTTTAGTGATTTTCCAAAACTTTTGAATTGATAACATTGACATCTGTATATTTTTCTTACAAAACTTTAATATGGTTGGGCCAATATAGTAACTTTCCTCGAGGGGCGGTTAGAGCACCTCAGAAATACGATATGTCACTATAACAGACACACCCATTACGATGGATATTGCTTCCTAGCTACAGGTAACACTATGTATCTCTATAACAGTCATTTTACTAATTATAAAATAAAAAGGACAAACACGGTACTTTAAGACCAACAAATTCTTAGTAATACATTCAATTGTAAAGTAGGTAAGTACAAAATTAGGAATAATAATTGCAAGAAATTACTTTGAAATGTCAGGACTAAACTGAATTCCATAACAAAAATAGAAATTTAATGAAAAAAATGATAATAACTCAGTTAGATACTTTTAACAAAATTTACGGTATAAAGAAGAAAAATTTGCAAAAATATTAATAAGAGTACATTTTTGACATCATAAGTGTATCTTTGATTTAAGAAAAAAATCACTATCAGCAGTGCGTATATATTACGAAGGAAAGAACCTCTTTGAATATTTTTAGGGGGTACAATACTACAGACAACCTTATCGAAAGTAAACATGTCAATATACTCCACTTTTCAGGGCAATAAACAAAACCAATGTTTCTTTTGGTTGTTTCTCAGTTATTTTGAATGCTGCGATTCATCTAGAAATACAATGCTACGAAAAAGTACGATATAAATAAAGAAAACTGATAAGAATGTCCTCTGAATATATATATAGTGGAACACTTGTCCTTTGTAGTGGTAACAAAAATTACGCTTGCCGTTATGATGGACAAACAGTGAACAAAGCGATCCTCAAAGACAAACTTTCAATCATTAGCATTCAGACCCGATGCTTAATTAAACACCCTTTTTACGCCCGCCGGAAAACCACCCTTTTTCAGCCCACTTTGCGCCTGGTTTACACCGTCCTTCAACCAATCAGTGACGACTACCCGGAATAAGCCTTCTTTCTCCCCTTTTTCACCCGGGCTCACCGAGGGTGTTTCAGGGTAGCTACCAGGCTCACTGCTGAATACACCCCCTTTAAGCCCTCGGGAAAATGTACGAGTAACTGAGTCATTATGAATGTTCTCTGATACTTACCTAGGAAGTTTCATTGTCTTCAGACAAATTTTAAGAGTAGATATAACTTTCCCGTTTTTCTCCGATGTAGCAATTAACATTACCCCCCATGTCAACTAACAACATATGGTGGGTAGTTAGTTGACACAAAAACTTGTCTCACAAAATTATTCGGTACTGCTGTTCAAATGAAACTAAATACGATTTTTCACAAAGAAAATATGCGCAAAAGTCCACTTTCTCAAATAAGCTATAGAACTTGACAAAAAGCCAATTCGCCTGTCAAATAACCACCCGTGACCCTACTTCAAGAGCAAATTCGACATCCATTCCAGAGGACATTTCTAAGGTAGAACTTAAATTTTCCGACTGTTGGAACTGATACCAAAAATCTATACCGGGCTAAGAATCGGAGAATGATACTACCCACTTTGACCACTTTCTGTATTTGAGGAGCGATTTTCCAAAACGGCCTCTGTTCATTTTTTTTTTGAAAAATCGTTTTATAGCGCCATCTGGCCAGGAATCTAGTAATACATATTCTGGCCCGAACAAAATCACGATACCGCGAATCTAACGCATGTAAGAAGCCAAAATAGACTCGCAAAGAGGAGAAAAAAGTTTTTCTAAAACGGCCTCTGTCCACATATTTTTATCACAATAGAGAAGTCGACATTATCTTGAGAATTTTATGAATTAAAATCTACTGAAAGACACAGTATGTCTAATTTTGTGTCAAACCTAAACTAATAATTCAAGAATGTTGTTCCCAAACGGCCTCTATCCAGGAGATCTCCCACTTCGCGACTGTTATGCGCGTCTCCTGTGAACAAGGTACATTCAATATTTCAACGAGATAAATTAATTCCTGTAAGTATTCTACTAGGCAACCCGACTATCAACCGTGACATGTAGATGTAATATAGGGATACACCAAGTTTTTTCTTCCCCGTGAAAAAAAATATAAAACGACAGAGGCCGTTTTGGAAAATCGCTCCTCATTTCGAAAATTTGCATGGCTTTGTATACGGAGTGGTCGGAAATTGATCACTACAAAGGACAGAAAAGCAGGAGACCCGTTTCGGGAATGGCTATACTGTTTCTTGCTGACGTTAATTCAGATTTCATGGTGCCAACTAATAAATCTAACCTTTTAGAACACTGCATTATTAGTTTGTCCCAGGTGACAGTAATACAGGGAAATTTCAATGTTACCAAAAATGTAAGGAGGAACAACCCCTACGATGGACATTTGAGACATGTTTCCTCGGCTCCTAACAAATTGATGAGAGGTTTATCATTTCCTACTTGGGGAAAAGGTAGAAGAAACGATTCATCAAACAATGGTACACAAGCTCTCTTATTCCCCAAGATTTATTGGGGAGGAGGGAGGCGACATTATTGTAGAATTACCCATTTAAGAATGACCGGATTGTCATTGAATTTCCTTAGTAACCAAGTTCAGTGAGGTAGACCACGGATATCAACATAATCCACACATCAAAGAAACTATCAAAACTAATTAACTTGTAGTCAACAACTTCGCGCATGATTATTAATTCTTGTGGTTAGTTGATAGTCAATAAAATCATAACGAGCTTTCGTGATAAATCAAAAAATCAATATCAATCCGACATCTATATTCAGTAAAGATGGGGGGAAAATGATAATTGTAAAGTGAAGCCACCATAAATGGCGTCTTGAAGACTCTTACCAAAATAAAAGAATGAGTACATTGATTACCAAACAAATTTGAAAAGGATGCGTTTAAATAAGAGAAAACACATGCACATTGTAAATTAAAATGGAGGTTGATCATACCATAAGAGCAAATAGCCGACCTTGAGAGACACGGCTGTTGGGGAGAGCTAACTAAGGAGCTGACAAGTATGAAAATAACGCTAAAAGTTCTTTCGTTTATAAATGTTCAGATTTTTTGGAGGGGGCGGCCTTTCAGTGGATTTGGGAGTGAAATCCCCTCCTATTTGCGCCTATGGATCATACACAGCAATCTGTAAAGAGACAGAGATGGGGGGGAGGGCGGTTCGAATCGCAGTTTTTCACTCGCGGTTCTTTTGAGGATTTGCGATTCCTTGAAAAAATTGCTTCTGTTATCTGTTTAGTGTTCTAACGTTGACCATCGCCATTATAGTGTTTCCTTGTTTCCATTTTGGTATACTTTTTAAACAGAACGAATGAGCTCAATAAGCATTAATTTTAAATCCAGGTTGGAAGTATTTCAATATAAATTTCAAACTATGGCGGTAACTTGTGTTACATCAGAGGCGGAAATAGAACTAAAACTTGAAGGAGGGGGGAGGCTGAAGCCCCAGCGCCTAAAATAACTTTGTAAAAATCCAAATATCATAGCTCCCTCTCCCCCTTCCCCCACCCACAAAAAAACTATTAAAATTGATTTTTTTCTCTGTAGTACTCTTTTTGTAAGAAAGAAGAAAAAACAACATCACAAATAATAATAGAGCACTCGTATAATTTTACATTTTTCATTTAGGGGTCTAATTTTGAAACCGAAACTTTGCCTTCCTAGTCCCCCTTCCCTATTTCCGCCCCTGGTTACATTCAGAGATGAGCGTTGTTCACTATTTAATGAACTTGCTCTTGTTACTTTCCATTTTTAGTAAACTACCTAGTTCTTGCTCTCTTGTTCACTTGATTTTCTGACTCATCTAGTTCATCGTAGCGAGCGGAGCGATTAAAAATTTCTCTTTGGTAATAGAGCCTACAGCTGAAAACTAGGCTATTACCCAAACAATTTTTTTAAATCCCTATTGAAATCCTATGAGATTGTTGATTCAAATTAAAACCTCATACATTGACATTCTTAATCTGAAACCTGAAACCATTATGAAAGTTGAAAGTCTGGAAAGTGGAGATACACAAGAAAAACCTCCCCAAAAAATTACGAAAAAATAGATGAACAAAAACTGAATGAGTTGATCAGGTCCAAAAATCGTGAACTAGTTCTTGTTCTCTTTTTTAAGGGGGGGGGGGGGGGGTTGAACTAGTTCAAAACTAAGTTCACCAAATAGTGAACAAGAGCTACGTCCATGGGCGTAGCTAGAACTTTTTTCAGAAGGGGGCAAAAAGGTAGAATTTCTGCAGGTGCAAGTGTCTGCTTTGCTATCAGTGTAGCGCCAGTCACATGTTCGTTGTCTAGCGTCTAGGCTTCTAAGAACGTCCTATTTTCTACGAATTTTATTCAGTTGGCTTTTAATATTCGAAAATAATCTTGTGAGCACTGGAACATAATTTTTTTCAAAATCCAGCCCCCTGTCCCTTACTGGCTACGTCCTTCTTTGATTAGGTACATCTTACATATTGGTTTGTAATAAAACATAAAATTATTATTTACCTACTGTTTATTTTTAACTTGTATCAGTTTTGTACTCGTATCACTTTTCTAGTTTTCTCTTTCTGGGTCAATCTTCAAAAGTGTTGATATTTCAGGTATGTTTTTTCATGGAGGAAAGTAGGGGATATTTGAACTTTCTTCGATGGGAGTCGTTAAGAGGCGTTCTGTAGAACATATTGGTAAGATTGGGCCGACCGTGAGGGGATTCTGTATTTTGGAATAGCAATCAAAATGATGAATGCCATGCCGAAGGACACACATGAGAAAGCCCATACCGAAAGACAATAGCGAACAAAAAGTGTGTAGATTCCGAAACAAAAATCATACGGAGAGTAGATAAAGGCATACTAACGCATTAATTAAATGTAATTATTTTTGGATTATAAACGTCTATCGTTGCATAAAGATGACCATGCCAAAAGACGTTTCTTATTTTTAACTCCTAATTTTCGACGATATAATACGCAAATGCGCGAGTCTCGTCGCCCCCCCCCCAAAAAAAAACACAACCGGATTTGACATGCAGCCGTATTGCCCTGATAGGAATATACAGTCTGACCATTAATTGCGACGAAAAAATATTGAAACTCCTGTTTTGTGTTTGGTTGAAAAAGAGCCATGCCGACAGACAAAAAATCGTGAAACGATTTTCAAGGTTGGCAACACTGACTCTCAGCTGTGAAGACGCAATTTCCACGTTACCAACTCATTCATTCATCTAGAGTAGTATTATTTAGCCAGTTTGTTCTAATATAATAATTTATAGTTTGAAAATTCAGAAAAAAATAATAATAATAAAAATTGTTAGAGGGACAGCTATGTCGACGGACATTTTAGCATATGTAATCCAATTTCGACCCATTAAAAGTGGATCAAATATTCTTCTGAAGCCTTGAAAAAGTAGAATTCAATCATATCTATCAACGAAAAAAAAGTCCGTATCATTAATATCTTGTGAGATAACTGCTGGGAATTGAAATATCAACATTTTTTGAAGAATAACCCATCCCAGCATTTAAAAAAAAAGTGAATCGTAAAAATGGAATCGCGGGAACCGCTTTGAGAATCGGATTTTCCACAACAAAGAATCGCAAATGACTGAATCGCATTTTGGGAATCCGATTCTCCAACACTAGGGAGTCGCCCCATCTCTGAATAGTGACGACATGGACAGAGAGAGGTACAGAGTCGAGAAGTATTCGGAAATCTTCAAAAAATAAGCTCCTGGGATTGCAACTGATGACATCGGATTTGAAGCCACCAGCATACATAATCATAATTCACTTATTGTCAAGGTTGTTTAATTTAGAAAAGAAAAAGAAAAAAAAACGTTGAGTTGGAAGTTGGATACAATGAAATGATGAAAAAGCATTCATAATGTTTTACAACAGTCTTTTTATGAACGTCTAAAACCTATTCAACTTTTCACCCGTTTCCATTGAGTTATCGAATTGTGCTTTTCGGAACTCCGCACGTACCTACACTTTATATCGGCTTACATATTAACTTCGTATTCATAATTCACAACGTCAATTACCCAACTGTGTATATTCTACCTCTCATACTCCCGTACGAAATTAGATCATTGTGCACTTAGATACACTGAAACAGCCACAAGCGCGTAAAACGTCGGTTAGGCCAAATTATTATTAACCGGCATCCTGTTTTGACTAAATGCAAAAAAAAAAAAAAAAAAACGCAAATAGAAATAATAGGAAAATTTATCGTAATTTATGGACTCGCAGGATGATATAATTTTCTCACAAAATTTCCTTCGCCTGTAATACTAGTATGGCAGAATGTGATAGCGTGCAGCTTAATATTCTTTCTCACCGCGAAAAATGTGCATTTCCGCCATGCAGTCCTATTTGCATGTATGGGTTTCGAAACTCGAACAACAAACAGACCAATTAGCGTTCTAGTCGGCTTTCAAATTCTCACCCTAATGTGACCTGGAAATTGGAATTGAAATTGTGTGATAAAACGTACCACCGCCACTTTTGTAACACAGGTATGGAAATCTCCACAGGTTGCCGAGGCCAACAGAGTAGCCGACACAGGCGAGAATGAACTGAAGTTTATTGGACCAGTAACGTCTTCGAGGCTTGTAACTGTCGCCGATATCGCTCAACGTTCCACTGAAGCTGCTACAGGATGAGAAATCATCTTCTTCTGTAACCCCGCATCTGTGAAACATAACATGGCATGAAATTAGTTGGGTGTAGATATTTTATCAATCATCAGTGCCTCTGAAACTCTTCGTCATTGCTATGGCCCTCTGATAATGGTATATGTATAGTTGTACACCATTTAACCGTTTCTGAACAGTAAGTTGTGCACGCCACGCCCCACTTGAAACGCCTCGAAGTGGCATGTTCACAACCCCTGGAAATGAACATCGATATCTGCCTAAAGGTGCGTCCACATTAGGATGATCAGCCTATTCATTCTGGACGATCAGCCCAAGATGAATGGAGTGTGAATGTGCGAATGATCAGCCAAAATGAAGCTGAAGGACCAATCAGCCTGGATGATCATCCTTTATCCCCGATCGACTTATTGGCGGTCTGATCAAAAGATGATGATCATCCAGACACTGATCATCCAGGATGAATAGGCTGATCATCCTAATGTGGACGCACCTTAAGAGAGCTATGTGATGTTTCCACATTCATCGTTTTTCAAAAAACACGAAAGTAGTTCTAGGTTTGTGATACTGAGCTGTCAAAGGGCTGCGAATTCCTCGTTGAAACAAGAGTGAATGATTATCACTATGAAAATAATTTATAGCTGAAATTGAAGATCTGGAAATGTCATCCATTCGATGAAACCAGATCTCAAAAACGATAAAAAATAGACTATAAAATTTTCTTCAGGTAGATGTATGTACAACACTTTTTTTAATAAGGAAAAAGTAAGTTAGAAGCACTATTTTACTGTACATATATGACGACTAAATACCGCAGATTCTCATCTTGAATTTCAAAGATTAGACACAAATACCTACGTATTATTTCTAGGGGCGGACCGCGTCTTGTCGGCATGGAAGGAAGAGGGAATGAAAATACCTCAGAAATTCTAACTCGGTACCTTAGCCATTTTTATATTTAGCTGAGAGTGACATTGGAAATGCCGATTCAATTATACAAGTACAAAAACGTATCATCTACACAAACGAAAATCTATGTATGTGCTCTATTTTGCCCATCATGAAGTGGTTGAATTTGCCAGAAAATTCTGACCTCAAGGGTTCGTGAGGGGGATGTACTTCTTCCTCCCTCCCTCGGTCCGCCCCTGATTACTTCAAATGCTCGCACATACTGTTCATTAGCAAGATACCTTACTAAAAAAAATCAAAATAAAACGGCATTATACCTATACCTTTATAATATACTGCTCGATTGTTAACAACGGACTGTGCAAAGTGTTATGGCAGTTGGACAGATCAATATGTATAGTATATCATAATAAGCAAAATTAACATCGGCCTTTCTTAACCCCAAGTAAGAACAGATATACGAATAGATTCATCGGGTTGAAGAAGATAACTTATGTTGCAATGAACTTTGAAAAAATTTCATATTTATTGTCAAGGAATTACGAATACTTTCCAGTCATATGGCATGCAGGCCTGTGCAGAGAGGGGAAAGGGGGTTTCCCTCGGGCCCGAGTTTTTTAGAGGGACCCGCTAAGGGCCCGCCAGTGCTTTAAAAAATCTGCTTTTACAAAAAGGGCCCTAAAAACATTATTTTTTTACCTACTTTTTACATCCCCCCAGGGCCCGGATTTCCTCTGCACGGCGGCCCTGATGGCATGGAACTTGCTATCCGATGCGCAGTCAGTTACCCTCTAGTTACCCAGTTACCCGCGGAAAATTTACCCATTTGTTACCCTCGAATTACCCTCAGATTACCCTTGTTCCCTCTTTAGTTACCCAGGTAACTGGCGGGATACTACGCAATTACTTACCCTCTAGTTACCCGCGGCAGAAAAGTTACCCATTTATTACCCTCGGTTACCCTCCGATTACTCTAGTCCCCCTTTAGTTATCCGGGCAACTGGTGGGATTTTGCGCTTCGGGCACATGCGGTGGCACCGGACATTCGCTGTTCCATACCTTGCCAAATGTATTGTCACATTTGCATCATACTTTGCCGATTGGATTAAGGTCTCAATATTTCTGAGCAAGTTCGCAATGAAGTTATTATTGTTATCTGTCATTCTCTATACTCGTACTTGTATTCTGTGTTAGGTATTTGCAATAATTTCGATATAAATAATCACCTCTGCTATACAGCTAAGAATTAAATACACCCACTGACGAATAAGATGTAGTGGCGCCCAAACGCCATTCCGATTCCGAGTTTCGAAAATTTGCGTTACACTCCATGCAATTCGTGTTTTTTGCACGTGCGATGTTTGCTCTAAGGCCTTGACAGTTTAATTACATATCTTTCCATTCGTCGAATGTATGTGTTCGATACACATCGAAACGATAATTACATTAGACACTGCTCGGTAATTAATGTAATAAATAGGTAGGTGCAGCAAACTGATTCGATTTTAACAAGCTCAAAATACTAACTGTAGCAATCCACCACTGAAAAACTCTGAACTCTGATATTTAGCAAAACACTTAACGATGGACGATAATTGCTAGCGTGAGTAGAAACCTCTACAAATTTTCTACTGGAGTTTATTTGAAAATTATAAGGCATTATCTACGGTCTGGAACGATTAAATATTTTGAAAATAGAATAAGTAAATACCTAGCTGTGTGAACAGTAGTGCGATAGACGTTATTCCCGATTCGCCAAATCCCACCAGTTACCCGGGTAACTAAAGGAGAACAAGGGTAATTTGAGGGTAACCGAGGGTAATAAATGAGTAACTTTTCCGCCGCGGGTAACTAGAGGGTAACTAATTGTGTAGTACCCCGTCAATTACCCTGGTAACTAAAGGGGAACAAGAGTAAACCTAGGGTACAAGGGTAAACCGAGGGTAACAAATTGGTAACTTTTCCGCGGGTAACTGAGTAATTTAGAGGGTAACTGATTGCGCGTCGGGTTCGGAGACTTTTTCAATGTTGATTAGTGGGGCCAAAATAGGAAGCTAAAATTACCTATAGTGGTCTAGAGTGGAAGTGGACGGACATACGTATGTTAGTGTTCATTCTTAACACAGATATTGGCAGACATAATACGACAGCTTGTCGAAGAAAAAAATGTAAAGAAGTAGGTGAGCAGCTAACAGATGAGCAACCAACAGAAAATCGAATTGTACATTATAGAAAGATCTTTTAGGAATCCTCCTTATTTCACATTACTGGAAATGCTCATTACAGAGTATATATTTACCGATCTACAATTAGTACCTGTACTTTTATTGCAGAGCATGAGTGAGGCTACCAATGATATTGACAAGAGGAAGTCAATTTAGTAGCTAAAATGATGAGAATAAAGTTCATCTAAGATCTGAATAGGTATTACTTACTTACACGAATTTTCACGTTTCGTGCTTCCCAGGTACCTACGCATTTAATCTAGTTTAACATACGGCTTAATTAGATTAAATAAATGTGAAGAAAGCAATCTTATGGAACTTTCTATCATTTAGGTAGCTAATCGAATCCCTTTCGAGCGACCTACCGCCCTATCAATTTATTCAAAAAATAAATTTGTATTTTCTGAAATTACAAGTATAGTTTGTGTCCTTGCATTCGTGAATTAAAGAATTAACGCGAATCATCGTAAGTGTGCGAGCAGGAAATGGTAATTAAAATGTTTTAAAGTTCCCATACATTTTGATGATTTTTATCTTCAGCTAGTACATATAGGCAGTGTCCATTAGTCTGTATCAACTGGATTCTACCTACACCAGAACCGAGCAAAATTTCCGAAATATAAGTTCGGAGATTATAAAACTGTAACATCAATAATTCTACTTTTTTTACTTGTATTTGTTTTTTTGAATATTAATACTGGTGACCTTTATGCATAATATTAGTGTAAAACTTGTGGACTGACTTGTTTCCTTATTTTAAGAAGACTTAAAAAGCAAAAAATGATTTTTGAAGGCTCAACGCAAGTAAATCTGTCCCCTAAGGCATTTCATCTAACAGGTAGGAAACATTTAGCCTTCAGCTTTAGTAGGTAACAGAAGTCACTCATTACGAGGCAGTGTACCAGAAAATGTTTTGACAACAAGAATATCAAATACCTCAAGCTACTCCAAACAAATTTGGCACTCATTTATAATTCCTTATTTTAGATTGAAAATCGATCCTAAGAGAACATAGTGTGGAATAGAAATAGGTATTTCAAAGCAAACGAGATCATACTGTAATCGTTTCAAATATCTACAGTCTGCTGTAGACTTCGGATGATATAATAGTATACCTATCAACAAAATAGTCAACAATAATTTGCGCATAGGATATTATATTGCGTTCTATCTAAAAATAATTACATGTTCTAAGAATTTATTGTGATTTCCTGTGCGCAAATCGTTGCTTACTATAAATTCGAAATTTCTCAAATCAGCTAGGAACTGAAATATACAATCTATTATTCTCGAGAATTAATGCCTTTTAGTGTATGTTATAATAGACTGTAGGAAACTGGCACTCATAATTAATAAATTAAGAATGAAGCTATTTTTTACATGAACTATAGTTAGTTCAGTTGCGTTGATTTACCACGTTTCCAGAATGAGGTACAGGCGTCAACCTTATAGACACCTTTACTTTAGCTGCAGGCTTGCTAATGGCTATTCACAGAAGAAATTGGTAAGGAACTGCAAAAAATTCTTAGAAGTATTCACTTTGGACGAACATATTTTTATTACAGATTTTCAAACGATGTGTCTAATGGCCAGTATCGGCGATCGCCGAATTCAATTCACCTTATTGAAATAGTGGAGCACGAAAACACTTCCGGCAGCTTTAAAATTCAGAAAAAAATATGCCCGATAATTTTTCCAGTATGTTCAGTTTTTACCTTAAGCTCTGGAGTAATGTTCGGACAACCTTCCTACTTGATCCTCTTGTTTACAATGCTAAGATAAAAATTGGATATCACATACAAGGACTGGTGGAAGTTCGTACTTCACATTGAAAAAATAATCAGTTTTTACACTAACTTTATTTGCAAACAATTGATTTTTGTCCGGACATTACCCCAAACCATACTACATTCCCAGTTGAGTATTTTCTTGGTCACAAAAAATACGGACTGCTTACCTATTTTGGGTATTCCAAGAAATCCGACAGGATGATACGTTGCTGAGAGAGGCGGACTGAAATGCTAACAGGAATTCGGATCGATTAATTTGCCCATATGAAATTTACTTCGTGCTCTATCTAAAAACAGTTTTTGTACCTATGTTCCAAGAGTTGATATAGTTTCCTCTGTGTACAAATCATCGAATAGAGCCCGAATGCCAAGAGGCGATCATGCATTTGCTACAAAATAACGAGTATCAACATTTCTATACCCACCACTAAGAAAGGCTAAGGTCCACATATTTGGTACGCAATATTTATGAACCAAGAACCGCCCACCCGATACACAGTCAGTTACCCTCTAGTTACCCGCGGAGAAGTTACCCACTTGCAACCCTCGGTTACCTTCAGATTATCCAAGAAACCCATCAGTTACTCTTGGTTCCCCTTCAGTTACTCAGGTAACTGGCGGGATTTTTCGCATAGCAGCAGAATCAGTCATATTAAAACTAGATAATGGCCATTCATAAGTCAAAAGACATATTTTTGCCCATGATCAGACCTGTGGGGACTGGATTGGGATCACTCATTCAATTCTTATGCATCAGAGTGCCATCGAGGAAAGAGTTTGTTATCAGAAAATAAATTTAATTTAAAAAAAAATTAATTTTCTCCAGTAAGAGAGCCTATGTTATCTTCATTTTGTATACTTTTCAGGAGAACGATTTAAAAAGATAATGAAGTGTATTTGATTGTATGCGTTGTGCTTGTAGGTACAGCACTCATACAGGACAGCTATGGTGTTGTGGAAACCACATATAAGGCCGAATGCTGTAGGTCTTGTAGCCTATTTTACAAACAGAAACTATAGAATTTCATAACATGGTACATAGAGCACTTCTCTTTCCAGGAAACGATTCATTTATCCCCGCATTTGATTGATTAAGCGTAAATTGGGTTTTACAATTCACTATTTTTTCAAACTTGACGTTTTAAGATTAAAAATAAAGTAGGTAAAATTAAACCGAAAAAATTTAAGATCTAATAAAATGTATCTCACAAAAATACCGAATGACATTGACGTGGAAAACCGAAATTAACACAATCACCCATACTGAAAGAAGCAAATTATAAATGTTTAAAGTAAAAAACAATAAATATATATATAATACCTAGGTATATTATTGGTATCATCTTTGGCATCAAATGAAATGCTAACGAAACAAGTTGGCAATAGCCTTCAAAAATCAACGAATTCAGTTCAAGTTTACAGAGCTAATTGTACAAACTGTCAGAATTTGACACCTTCCGCATTAACGTTTGTTAAAGTGTTTTTTGTCGTGCTCCATTCATGAGTAGGTTTACCTACATTAAGCTTCGTCTTACAGCAGCTTTTACGTATTTAAAGTGTGTAGGTCTACATATATAATAAAGTACTCAAGTCCTAATATACGCAAGTATTCTACACCTTTGGTATATCGTGTTCTAAGTTATGCAACTTCAACTTGTGTTAACGGAAAAAAGAAATTATTCTGAGGAAGATGACCAGGACCCGACGGGCAAAATCCCACCAGTTACCCGGGTAACTAAAGGGAACAAAAGGGTAATCTGAGGGTAACCGAGGGTAACAAATGGGTAACTTTTCCGCCGCGGGTAACTAGAGGGTAATTGCGTAGTATCCCGCCAGTTACCCGGGTAACTAAAGGGGAACAAGGTAATCTGAGGGTAACCCGAAGGTAACAAATGGGTAACTTTTCCGCTGGTAACTAGTAGCGCATCGGAGAGATTCCTGAAATGACCGGAGGTTCCACTATCCCCAAAATTCCCCGGGGAACCAAGCAATCTTAAGGTGTTCGGCCACTTGAGCAAAATATTTTCTGCCAAAAATGAGAGTTGACTTTTTCGCTTTTTTTTTTTGGCTTGCTGATCTGGCAGATGGTGACAACTATTAATGTTCAAGCAAAATTTTCGTTTTCTGAAAAGTTGATTTGCCAACAGGTAAAAAGACGGCACTGCACGAGACCCCTAATCAGAGGCAGAGTGGGATCAGATAGGCTGACGGAAAAATCTATATTTTGCAGGCCATCACCGCAACAATCGCAAGCTAATATTCACCCCCTCTACACGGGAAAAAGTTGAAAAAATAACATTCTTCATCGTGATTGTAATTTCTTTCATTTTTCTCTTTCCCCCTTCAAATTTTTACCACCTCATAAGTTAAAAAAAAAAAAAAAAAAAAATAGAAAAACAGAGCGAATAAGAATTCCTCTTTTTTTTCAACGATTTGAGTTGTAAAAATTAGTAATTTTCAATTTTTTTCCAGCTAGGAGGAGGAGAGGTGCGATTTATTCCTCACACTTCCCTTTAAAATTTTCTTAAAAGTATTTTACTCGGCAAGAATCTTCTAGAAGAAACTTTTCGGGTTTGTTGCAGATTATTGTTCTTGACTTTATAAAGGCTTTTTAAAGACACTTCTAGACTTTTATTAAATCCTTTAAGACTGATAAGCAATCACATGAGTTTTATGTAATTTCTTTTCAGGTTTGGGGGAAGAGGGGTGGGTGTGGGAGTATTCTTATAGTTTTTTCAAAATTTTTCAGACGTATTTTATTCTTTAAGACACTTCCAGAATTCTTCAAGGCGCAATCTCTGAAACTTTTTCATTCTTGTTCAAGATTATTATTTCAGACTCTACAAAGACTTTTTTTAGATTCTTCCAGACTTGTATAAGATCCTTGAAGACACGTTAAAATAAGCAGTAAAATGGGTATTTTCAACTTTTTCGGAGGACTGGGAGGAAGGAGGCCACACGTTTCTGAGATTCTTTCAGGCTATTTTACTTTTTGTACCCTCCCAGAATTGTTCCAGACTATCTTTCAAACTTATCCGGATTTAAGATTATTACCCTACGCTCTACACAGACTTGTTCAGACTCATCAGGCTTTCACAAAACCTCTTAAGACTTGCTGAGAAGAGTTGTAGAATTGGTATTTTCAACATTTTCCCCAATCCGGGAGTGGCGTTAGATCTACATTTACTTTTAAAATTCTGTCAGACGTACTTTATTTTTCAAGAGTTGTCCAGAATCCGATGCGCAATCAGTTACCCTCTAGTTACCCAGTTACCAGCAGAAAAGTTACCCATTTGTTACCCTCGAATTACCCTCAGATTACCCTTGTTCCTCTTTAGTTACCCAGGTAACTGGTGGGATACTACACAATTAGTTACCGTCTATAGTTACCCGCGGCAGAAAAGTTACCCATTTGTTACCCTCGGTTACCCTCACATTACCCCTGTTCCTCTGTAATTACCCTTGTTCCCCTTTAATTACCCGGGTAACTTATGGGATTTTGCGCATCGAGAATAGTCCCAGATTATATCTGCAGCTTTTTTGGGCATAAGATTACCATTTTACGCTCTACAGATACTTTTCAAGACGCATTTAGACCAACTTAAAATTTCTTAAAATTCGACTAGACAAAAACAAACAAGTTTGAGAAACCTGAAAAAATCTCAAAACTATTGAACCCGCCAGACGATTCAACTTGGCTAGAATAGTTCCAAAAGTTTCAATGAAGCATAGAATAGTCTCAGGAAGTTTCAGTCGTGTTTGTGAGAGTCTTAAAGAAGTCTTGAAAAATAGCAAAATTGGAAAAATCTTAATGAATCTCGAAGAATCTAGAACCCATTTGAATGGTTTTCAGATCTTGAATAAGGAAGGAAAAGTCTCAATTATTTCTAATAGTTAATGTCGAGAATAGTCTTGAAAAATCTCAATCAAGCCAGAAATAGTCTTGAAACAAATCTGGAAGATCCTTAGAAATGATAAAAACACCTTCAGAAATTTTGAAAAGTTGCAAACTAGATAGGTATAAGCAGCGTAGAAGCCTAAAAAAGTCTCAAAGAGTTCTAAACTCATTCAGATGGATGTCAAAAAAACTGAAACACGAATCTAGAAGATTCTGAAATAGGTAATACAGTTATGAAAATAATATTTCAGCGATTCTGAAAGACGTATAGAAATATCAAAGAATCTGAAAAATCTTTAAAACGTCTAGAGACTTGGGATAGTGCTGATCGAGTCCGTCAGATCTGTAAAAAGTCTTAAACATGTCTTGAAATTAAAAAAAAAAAAAAAAGAAATCTACAACATAGTAAGAGCTTTAAAGAGGTCTTGAAGAGTCATAAACAAGCAGGGAAGAAGCTTGAAGCTCTTAAATCAATTCTCGAACCAGGCTATATTTGTGCCAGGCCACCGGGAAATTGCCTGGTTGCCCAGCAAGCCACTCCACTTTGCCTTTAATTGTCTAGAGAAATCTGGTAAATATCAACAGCTATAATGACTAAGAATGTTATATAGCTCATTGGTAACGTTGCTCGTTGACTGCTGATTCAGTTCATGCTGTGTAGTTCAGATTGTTCCACAATGACCCTATTAAGAAGTATAGTTAGAGCACTATAAACCCAAGTGGGGAAATACGCCATTTTTTTTATCTAACCATGCCCGTGGATACCGAATCCGACAATGTGGAGCGTACCGCGTAGTCAATTCGGCATCGACGGGCGCGGTTGGATAAAGAATTGCGTATATCTTCACTCGTGTTTATAGCGCTTTAGTATAGTCATATCGAGCTTAGTGAATTCTGTGGAGAAAAAGACTTCACAATGCATGCAGCGGATGAACGAAGAGAAATACTGCTATTCAATTACAAAATGGGGGAACGGACCCCTTCTAAATCAGTAAATAACCCAGTCAAATTCTTGGGAAGTGTTTGAATATGGACAGCAGCATCTGTGTTATAGGATAGTACAAGAGGGCTACTTAGTCGCCTACAATTTTCGAGATATAGGTACTCGTACTTAGCAATTTTAGTGATTCAGGTCTAAATTATTGATTTTTTTCGCCGTTCATGACAAAGAGAGCCTTCCTTTTTCTTCCCTTGTCAATCTCAAAAGTCATTACTACCACTGATTCCCTCGTAAATCAAATTTTCGGCGGGGTAGTTCATGTGTGTACTGGGACAGGTCAATAGCTCATTTGGCCGGTTGTAAATTAAGACCAGATCCTCGTATTAAAATAAATTTCCAGTCCAATGAAACCACTGAGAGGAGATCTCAAGGTCCCAAATTGCCTATATGCTATAGGAATTTGAGGTAAAATGAGTAAAAGAAGTCACTTTTTGGGACACGGCGTTCAGCGTTTTTGAAGAAGAAATATGGAAAAATTATGTGCTAGTTGGTAAACTGATTGAAGATGTAATTCAATTATTTGAACTCTTCTCCCAATTCCCAAGCCATTTATTTCAGGTGTTTAGGATACTGGATAATTACATCACAGTTGACTTTCCTAATGGGTTCCATACCTCTAAAACCGGTTTTAAACGTATTTCTTTCAACATAAATACGTTTTAAACCGGTTTTAGAGACATGGAACATATTATGAAGGTCAACTGTGATCCCACCCTAAACACCTGAAATAAATGGCTTGAGAAGCTGGAGAAGAGTTCAAATAATTGAATTACATCTTCGAACCATTAGTTTACCAACTAGTACATAGGTACCTAATTTTTCAATATTTCTTCTTCAAAAACTCTAAACACCGTTTCCCAAAAGTGATTTCTTTTATTCATTCTACTTAAAATCGCTATAGCATAGCCAATTTTGGACCTAGAGATCTCCCAGTGGTTTAGTTCACTGTAAATTTACTTTAGTATCAGGATCTTGTCTCAATTTATGACTGGCCAAGTGAGCCCTCATCCTATTCTGGTACATAGGTATAAAAGTTACGTTTCGATGACACCTTTCCATTTCATAATAATTTTCCAAGTATAGCTTCTGCTACATACAAAGGAAAAACACGCATAAAATGAGAATCAAGCCAGCGTATTATGGTACTCAGGTATATCTACACATAGATACCTATATATTTTAAGCATCGATATCGTTTAAGCGTTACTACGTATCGCACGATAACTAGTTTTTCAGTTTCTAAGTAAGTAGGTATCTACTTGAAATATTACTCCATTTATGTTTCCTAAATTCGGAATGTTGTTTTGAAACAGGTGCGTACCCCGGACAGAATCGACTCAAGTGGTCCTCCTCGGAAAATATAAACATTAGAAATCCACCATGCATTTAGTTTCGAACATTTGATACACTGGCCTGGCCAGCAAATACCAAAACTGTCCGCAAGTTCCCATAGCAGAAACTATAGAGTTCGAGGACGAATGCTGACACTATAGCCTACAGCTTCTCTCATCGCCCAGTTGCTGGAACTTGCACTTCTTTTCTGTAACTTGGTACGAGTGAGTATTTTTCCAAACTGCGATGAATCTGACACACGTTAACCTGTTGGAACAGAATTTTCCCTCCTGCCTTTCCAATTAGATGTTCACGTTCGACTTCGGTTAACCTTCCCCCACTATCGAAAATTTGCCTCGAATTTGCGGTGCTCGGCTTGTACGAGTTACAGGAATGCGCAAACTGAATTTTTCTAATTACTCGTCTCATTTCTTTTGTTGCTCCGCAAACGCACACACACACAATCGACTATACATCGCATCGAACGTGTGCAGTCATCTAAAACGGTATTATACGTGATAAAGGAAGAAGAGATATTAAAATATTAGCGATGGTAAGACACAGCATTGCAATGCGTAATGCGAATATCTGACCTGACATCGCATTAATCGAGTTTATTATAGGGTTAAGCCACGTCGCACAATAACTCCACTAGAATCTTCTTTTTTCTTCTTCAAAAGTGTCAAGTCATCTGGCATTGTGAAACCATTCGCAATATCTTTAGAATAATTCAATTGGACCCTGTTGGACCTATTGACCGAAGTATTATTTCTATTTTTCATCCGATAATCATCTTCAAGACTGCTCGATTTGATATACACTTAATTCTGAGCTTATTAAACCAGATGACGACGAGACCTTGACTCGCACATGTAAACAAGGTGCAATATATGGCATCGCAGAATGGGTAGGTATTCGGTAGATCCTGAGATGACATTTTCATATTCGTATTATTGCACAAAAAAGGGGGCAGTAATAGAAAACTACAGATCAATAAGTTTGACATCAAATTTCTGTTAGTCTGTATGGCAATATTGAAAAATCGCAAGTACAACCAAGTGGATTTTATTCAAGGAAGGGAACAAAGTGGGTTTAGAAAGGACTTCTCGACCATTGATAATATTTTTTATTCTGAACCAATTTATTGAAAAAGAAAATTAATAGATACTATAATTTGGAAAATAAGACGCTATGCATCGACCTTCATTAAGCGTTGGACTCTGTAGATCATAATTACTTAATAAAGGTACTAAAAAACAGGGGATTGAAAAGGGGTTAAAATTGAAATCACATGAGTGTTATGAAAACTCTAGGAGTAACAATCAATCTTAAAAATAAAGGAGGGAACTTAAAATAGGCAGGGGAGTTACACAAGGAGATCCATTATCGTCAAACCTCGTCAACAGTATTCTGGAAGGAATCTTCCACAATCTGAACTGGGGGGAAAAGAGGATAAAAATTGTTGGGGAACTTTTAAGCAATTCAAGATATGCGGACGATATTATTCTTTTTGCAAGAAGTAGCAGGGAGCTGATAGAAATGGCGGAAAAGCTGCTAAATGAGTGTAAGAAAGCCGGTCAACGGCTCAGGCGTGGGTTTAGAATAGGTGATGGGGGGGGGGTGTACAGCAGCGGCAGTGACCTTCATGGCGTGTAATGAGCGTACAATTCATCATTTTTATTCCTTTCTTCCCTATTATTGCGTTTAAAATATTCAATCAAGGGGGTTATGTACCCCATGCCCCCCTTGGATCTTCCACTGCTAGAGCTCAATGGAACTAAAACTAAAATTATTGAAGGGGGAAATGGAAAATTTGATAATAGACTTGAATATTTGGGGCAGATTGTAAGTTTTGAAGACAGAAGCGACAAAGAAACAAAAAGGTGGGTCAAAAAAGGATGGAATAATTTCTGACCACTTCAGCAAATTTTTCGTGGGAATCTAAACACTTCTCTTAAAATGAAAACATTGCATAGCTCAACGTATACGGCTCAGACGTGGACCCTCACCAAAAAGCAGATTACGAAGTTAAACACCACGTACAGATCAATGGTAAGACAATTGGTAGGAATACGATAGAAAAATAAAATTTCGAATGCATGTTACATAAAATGGTGGGAGGGAGCGATATGGGGTACACTATCGAAAAATTGAAATGGAAACATGCAGGACATAAAATGACGCGAGCAAATAACAGCAGATTGGGGGTAAAATTACTTGATTGGATACTTGATGATAGGAACAGACAAAAAGGCAGACCTGCAATTAGACGGAGCAGTGAGCTCATCACAGAATTGGAGCCATTACCGCAGAGATTAGCATGGGACAAAAGAAAATGGAAGGGTTCCGTGGAGGCGTATGCCCAAAAATGGGCGGAGGCAAGGTGGCCCTCGAAAGTCACCGCACTTAAACGCTGTAAATAAATAGGGGAAAATCGCCCTAGTTGGATCACCTCCTAAATTGGACCACCACGGTTTCTCGATAATGATGATAGATAGCGTGCTGATTACGCATACGTCAGGCGGGCGATAATGCAACATGTGAAAAAAGGACGAATCAACTGTAATCAGCCCCATATCATTAGGTAAAATTTACTCGGCGCCAATCGTAAAAAAGTGCTCCTTCTCAAGGAATTGTAGCATAATTGTTTTCCGTAAAATAGACCTACCTATTTTTTTTCTCTCTCTCTTGCTCTCTTTTTCATTGGTTCTTTTTTCTTTCTTAGTTCAGTCAAATAAAATCGAAAAAAGAACGTTTCGTGGAATTTTCAGTTGGCATGCATTTTCCCGTAAGATACTCGTAGACACGCTGCTCTCCCTAAAATTTGAGTAAATCCAATTCCTCCGTTGAGAAAAATATGAACCCCGTTGCTGTTTTTCAATAATGAATCAAAAATCATTCATTTCTGTGAAAAATTTCTAAACAAAAAGCATTCTGCTTAAAATTTACATAAGAAGGTTTATTTTGTTATTTTCTCGTAATTACCTTATAATTAAGGTTCAAAATCACTCTTCATATAGATATACATATGAACACAGGACTTGGGCGAAGGAATGCAGAATTTTTGGTTTTTATTCTATTTTTACCGAAGACTAAATATTGCGAGCAAGTGTGCTAGTTACCCTTTGTCCTGCTTCTTTACCAGCATGCTTCTCCATCCATAAAGAATATTTCTCTCGAATCCTCCTCCTCCTCTTTCACCACCTCTCCACAGACCTTCACCAGAAACCACAGTCACACTCTTCCTTTTTGTTCAGCTGCTATTCAGAATACATTAAATATATCAGGCCCAATGCCACAACTCTTCCATGGTGAGGGGGAGTGGATTCTACAGGACTGACCACCATTCATGGGATTGAAAGAACACTCATTTGCGAGTATTCATAATTGGGCTTTCACCGATTGCTCTGAAATTTCGATTGTCCCAGCAGCGTCAGCCTCCCCCCCCCCCTTCAAACTGGGAACTGGACGCCCAACAGAAAATAAGGGGGAAAACAGATGTGAGGCGCGGATCTAGTGGCGTAGCCATCCTAGTATTCGAGGGGAGGGTCCGGTCCTGACCAAGGGGGGGGGGGTGTTAGACGGAATTCTAAAATTAGAAAACCCACTATTTAACGAAATCGCAAGGGGTCCAGACCGAGCATTACGTCACTATGCAGGTCAATAAGATCCGATCGAGCTTCAACTTTTTTGAGAATTTTGCTGAATTATTTGAAACAACATCTGCGAGTGAGACATGGGCGCCCGCAGAATTTTTTGATGAGGTAGCAAGAGAAAATGCTGACGACCATTAAAAACTTTAATTTTTTTTTAACGTTAATAAACGTATTATTAAACGATTTAATTACCTGAATCACAAATATCCCTAATTATGCACAGAAGGAAAAAAATGTATACATATGAAAAGCTTATGAGGTAGCGGTCGCCACCTCCGCTACCCTCTGCGGGTGCCCATGGAGTGAGGGTACAGATCCGAGAAAATTGTCAAAATGATGGTAAATAGGTACTTCTAGAAAGAGGAACTTGTTCCTTCTATGAAAATGATTTAGTCTGCACACGAACTCGCGGGATAAATTGGATTATTGCCACTAAATGACGTGTACGAACATGGGAACATGTATTAGACAGCCCCAGACAGCACGCCGACACAATCGAGTAAAGAGAATATCTGGCATGAGGGTCGTGACACTGGCATTGAATACCAGAGCAGTCATACATACCTACGTTAGGATTAGGTAAAATGAGATCTCAACCGAAGTCCACTTCTATAAGCCGCTATATAGGCTTTAAAACAAGTCAGTAAGTGATGGTACAGCAACATAAGTCCAATTCAGAAGTTCGTGCAACCCTGAAATGGCCAACAGGCGTATAAGAGGCGTGTCAAGCATACTTGATACCTAATTCTTCGTTTGAAAGGTTGGAGGAAATTCCTAATCCATTTAGACTGTCTAGTCAGCGGAGATTGTATAATAATCTTAAAACGTGGGTATAACGCTCGGATACCAGAAATGTGCCACCTCACACATCATTTCAACGAACCATGAATCACATACATGATATTCGGTTCGAGACTCCGGGAATTTCGCGTGTGGTATTCGTGTATCGACGCTGGAACCTTGAGCTTCATACACCGAATAACCAGTAATACGCTAATTTCATACAAGCTAGCACAATTAAACTATCCACATTTTCCGCGTTTTCACGAAAATTCTCGGTGCTGTGATAGGTACATAATAGACTCGAACGCCGGTAATAATTTTGCTGAAAAATTAGTTCGCATAATTTGCACCGCTCGTCAGTCTCATTACACCAGAGATACGAGAAATCATCCTTCGTACAGACAACGTAAGCACGACGACCTTGCCCGTTCGGTTTCACAAACAACGCGAAAATTTCGAGCCAGATAATACCCGGCTTGTGTACAATTTTCCGAGAGATCAATTAATTGGTAAGCCACAAGCGCAAGTGGACGCCGGCACGCAGAGACAGAGCGCGTTATTATCTAGAATATTTGTATGTCGGAAGACAGTTCGCAACTATATGGAAGCTCATGAAGCTAGACATTAACAAATTTACAACCCATCATTACGTCGATATACACAACAACGATGGTATACAGCGTTTGTGTTTACGTTATGAGCTAATTAACGATACTTCAGATTATCGCCAGGTCGGGTGTGGCCGCAATGAAAACACGAATAAAGAAACATCGGTTAAGGTAGGCCTGCTTATGTGGACGACCGAAGTACTCTAACGTGTCAGAGCAAATGGCCCCGGAGCCAGGGGCACTTGGCCCAATTGTGTGAGAGCAGGGGTAAGATAGCCCTAACAGCCTCCCCGACGTCTCTGAAGTAATGCTCGAAAGGGCGGATTCCCGGGCTCGGGTTGAGAGTAAATTAGAAAAAGAGAGTAGTACCATTTAGCCTAAGTTTCCATCAAGGGAATTGCAAGAGCACAAATTCACACGAAATGGTACGCGACAGGACACGAATACACTGGAAGACCATTTGCCTTCTAGTGTTACAATCTACGCGTTGAATGCCGGTAAAGCAGCACACAGCAGCCACAACCACAAAGACTACAGCATCGAATCCGAATGCGCACCGTGGAATGCCGATAGAAGAAACAGCTAATTTTTAGTCGCTCTATGGTCAACACTGTGTTCCTTGTTTGGCATCATCTAATCAGACAGTAGTTCTCCTACTTTAACGGTGCCTATAGGCGAGGCACGATCACGGGAAAGGAATTTAACAACGGGCAGTTTCAAAAGTAGGGAGATTTTGTAACCAATGGTCACTCGAGAAGGAAAATTAGTGCTGCCAGATGTATGGAATTATCCATATTTGTACAGATTTCTGGAGTTTGAAAAAAAGAAAAAAAAAAGAGTCCGACTGTTGCATGGAAAGACTTGGTATGGTTATGTCATCCAGGCGACTCTCATTGCCGCGCATACCCATATTCCAATTTTCCAATCAGCGTTGTGCCGTAGAATACATGGTGTCAAACACATCAGCATTCTACGTGTAAAATGAATGGTGTAGAATAGCTTGAATTTTGTGTAGAATGAGTAGAATGTGTAAAATGTGTAGAATAGGCGTAAAATGAGCAAAATGCTGTAACTCAAACCAAAAAGCCAAAAAAATTCAACTTTCAAAAAAATTGATTTTTTCGGCTTTTTGGTTTGAGTTGTACAGCATTTTACTCATTTTACACCTATTCTACGCATTTTACACATTCTACACATTCTATGCGTATTTTACATATTTTACACCGAAAACATAGAACAGACATTTTACGCGTAAAATCCCATCGCTGATTCCAATGCCTTCTCTAGTCGTCCATTCTCAGTGTTGCGCGGCATTCTCCGTATTGGCCAGTCAAAACATACACGAGTATATATATCAGGCATCAGTGATCTCTTTCATGGAAAGTAACATTCACAATGTATATTTGTACCGGATCTAGCACATTTCAACTTTTCCCGTATAATGTCTAGTAATTTCAACAATACTGGTATGTTTTAGTACATTTTCAATATTCTTGGTAGGATTTGCAGTGGCGTGCATTCCAGGCAAGCAAGGTAAGCACCGCTTACCCTGAAAATTTCCGAGAAAATAAGTTATCATATACAATATCAATTTCAACTTGTAACAAATAAAAGATAATGAAACATTGGGCAAAACAGAGACTGTACTGACGCTTAGGACGCTTACGCTTAAGTATATAATACCTAAATTCACGGGAGATATGTGAGGAGATAGTTAAAACAGAAGCGTAGGTATATACTGTTCGGCGTTTGGCAACCCTAGTACATATATATTTGTATAGGCCAGCGAAGTGTGCGTCGGATCTAAGGCTTCCTTTCCATACTGCATAACATTGCACGACTTACACTCCACCCTGCGTTAATTACCAACACAAATACACAATAGCATGTTCAACGCGACGAAACCTGTGCGTTTGGTTGCGTTCTGCAAGCGCTTTGAGTCTGGCTTGGCTTGGCTTAGCTACACACGAACATCGAAGCTGACAGTGAAATGTGATTAAAGGTTCTTCTACAAGTCAATGCGTTATGTTTGAATGCTCCGCTTGTTTTTAGTTTTTCTGCCCACAAACAACTTTGTCGAGAGGGAGGGGGAAAGGGGGAAATACCCCGGGCCTGGACTTTCAGGAGGGCCTGATATTTTTAAAAGACCTGAATTTCAACGTTGACAGCTGCATCATACTGTACATCAAATCAGCAATCACTCCTTATACCATGAAAGAAACCTCTTATCTCGTAGCTTATAATTTTTTCCCCATCTGACAAAAGAAAAAAATGAACTGGAAGAAGGGCCTCTGGAAATTCCCCCTGGGCTCTCTTTTTCTCTCTACGGGGCTGCCCACAAAATGTGTATTCGAGATCTTATTGAAAACCCGTTTTTGCGACTTACTCTTAATGAACAATTAAAAATTATTAATGGTGGTAAGCCTAAACCAGAATTGCCATTTTTAAAAACTGGGCAAAAGAAAGGTGGTTCGATTTTTACAAGACATTTTCACATATCGCAATATGAAAACATTTTGTGGTTAATCCATTGTGAAGATGGTGGAAAACTGTTTTGTTGGCCACGTATATTATTTGTCACAGAAAAGGATAAATGCATATGAGAGGACCCTACACAGAAACACAGAACACAACAATTTGAATAATTTGATCAATGGCCTTTTGTAGTAGCATGTTTCATACTTTTATTCTGATTTTTACTTTACCTCTACGCTCAGGAACGTGCCAACGGGGGGGGGCAACTTACCCCCTGTAGGAATTTTTCGAGACAATTTATCATTTCAGCCAGGCGGAGTTGGGAAAATCCAACAAGTTAAAAAAAATTTTTTTTTGCTTTGATCCTTGGGAAATTTGAGTTGAATCAGTTGGGGCTTTCACAATTCCCCCCCCCCCCAGGAAAAACTCTTTGTTACATCCCTGTCTATGCTTATCGCTTACCTCCTAGAAAAACTCACTGCACGCCTCTGAGGATTAGGTACATTCTCTGGGACGCCATGTCATTTTTGGTTCATATTCTTTCAGTTGATGCTTTCAAACAAGACTGCGTATTATCCTGTTCCGAATCAGTTTTCTTATTTTGTAAATTTTATTCAATTGATGGTAGCCCCCTGTTGGTGAGGGTCCCAGGCGTGGGCAGGGTGGGCATATCCCTAAGCCAGGTCCTGATCAGTTTGTTATTTTCTCGATCTTCTCCTTTTTTAAAAATACAGTGAGGAAAATGTACCAATGGTGGACACTTCTAAGTTTCAATAATTGGTAATACTAAGCCAGTATATGTTAGGTGGCAACAGTGATACTATGGAGCAAGCGTTGAGAGTGTACTGTTTCTATTAGCCATTCAGAGAAAGCCAAAAAGAAACATTTCATGCGGTAAATCTTATAATTTTTGTTTTCTCATTCAAATGGAACAATGGAAGTGAACTTTTGAGATTCTTTCGAAAAAAATTAAGGTAAGTAAGATTTTTGAAATTACCTAAATGTGTCTCTATTTCATCCTTTCAACTGCTCGACATACCCAGGAATTCCATTCACTTTGTGTATTCAGTTATGAGCGATTGTAACTTGAAACACATTAAGGAAGCCAATAATTTACAAGTGGTCATAACTGGGAGACAAATTTTCCTTTTTTCTAATGGTGAACTCTAATGACCACCATATTGGATAAGCGTTATTATTTTTGAAAATCTGTTAGTGACCATTATATATTCCAATTACTTATCACTTGAATTCATCTAGCATAATGGAAATGACAGTTATCAAAAGTGTATTTTGATTTCTTAGATTGGAAAAGTGAGAACTTTTCACAGATATAACTAAGAGGCTGTTATTGATAAACATATGGTCGGGGAAATATTCTCAAAACCCATGCCTATAGGTACAACTACATAGTAAAATTTAACTTTGATTTTACAAATGATGATATATGCGTTAATAATTCTCACTTTGTATTTTGACTTTAGTTTAGGTATTAAGTAACTTATAAGCCTAAAGTATTCTGAATGTGTATTTTGACTTCACATAACTGAACTTCACCAAATATATTATACTTAAAGTAAAGATATAAACTAGTTTATAATGTCATTTTTTTTTTAATCATTAAAAAAATTAAAGTGTCCACTATTGGATGGCCACCATTAGATTTTCCTGTTTTTGAGGTATCGTCCTTTGTTGAAAAAAAAGGCACTTTGATCTTATTTTTTTCTCTTTTTTTTTTGGGGGGGGGGGCAATTTTAATGGATTCTTCAATGAAAACCATATCAAACTGTGTGGAATTCTATCTACTTTCATATGGGCACATAATCAACTCTTCAACTTTGATACATGAAGCGCACCTTAAAATAATACTTACGGGGGAGGAAACACTTATCCTGTCCACCATTGGTACATTTACCTAGATGGGAACATAACTTCATTGATGCGTTGAAATTCTGAGACTGTTTTCTACTCAATTACTATGAAAATGATATCAGTTAGTGAAAGTTGCATAAAAGTGATCAATATGAGAGTGATGAACTCTTTCATGGCATGATGGAACGAATGACTACATAAAGAGGAAAATATGCAATTACATCATAATGGTAATGTTTTTCTGCAAAACTTTTTTTTGTGGAGTGTTTTCTGTGGCACGTATTTTGTTTTCATAGAATTTTTCTCTTTTGTGTGCCAAGTCATATCAAAATGTATAAATTTTTAATATAATATAAAATATTTATGTTTGTTTTTTTTCTTCTTTTTTTTTCTCTCAAATGAGTTGAAAATTACAAAATTGTGTCAATTTTTGCACATTAGTCCTACCTACAGATTTATTATTCTATTTGAAATTTTTAGGACAAAATTTGTTAATCTTGAATATAGGAGATCAATATATTTATCATTATTGAAGCAGTTCAGAAGTTAAATTAATTTATATTTGATAATAAATTAGCCTTATCCTCAACTGATTAATTTAAATACAGACGACCAACATCAATATCCTCGTATTTTTGAGTTATTACTTTCCAGTTTTGTTGACTTGAGCGGCTTTTGTGTTTATCAAAAAGGAGGAAATTGAGATGAGTCGAGAAATGAAACTGAATTGAGCAGACAACTAGAGCTGGCGGCGTATTAGATCATCACCCAGTTCCAGTATCTGTATGTTAGATCTATACACATTCTTTTTACAATCCTTAGGCTTGCTGCAAGTAAATTTTCTTATATTTGAGTAGCGTAGTTTCAAAAACGCCTAAGTCAATTTTAGAAACTTTTCAGGAGACACGAATAACTGTTTCAAGCAGGCTACACTGCACCGATCGTGTTGCGCCACGTTCCATTCGATAGCTACTACGTCACTGAATTTTGTACACGCGTGTTCAAAAAAAAAAACCTGTTACTATTTGCGCTGGAACAAGGAGTACACTGAAAAACGGATGACTTAGGCGTTTTTGAAACAACAAAATCGGACAAGGTATAGAAGGCAAGAAAAACACGTACATAAGTCGAAATAAAGCTTTATTCTGGAGTACAAAAAATGAGTTTACTTAACTTTGCGCGGCCGACCGCGGCGTTTACCTGTGCTTGAAGTACCTAAGTCAGAAGTAGCTGTCGTGGAAGGAGCTATCGTAGAAGTATCGTCGACGGGCAACTTGCGCGGCCGACCGCGGCGTTTACCTGTGCTTGAAGTACCTAAGTCAGAAGTAGCTGTCGTGGAAGGAGCTATCGTAGAAGTATCGTCGACGGGCAACTTGCGCGGCCGACCGCGGCGTTTACCTGTGCTTGAAGTACCTAAGTCAGAAGTAGCTGTCGTGGAAGGAGCTGTCATGGAAGGAGCTATCGTAGAAGTATCGTCGACGGGCAACATCAGGGGTGCATCCTGGTCCTTCTTACCCGGAACGGAGGTTTTCAAGGCGTCCACATAAAATTGACGAGCGGCGAGTGGGACGTATTCGAGTAGCTTCTGAATATCGGCTTTCTTGGCATGAGTGACATGAGTCTCGGTGCACTTAATGCGCGGTGGCTTTATACCGGCCAAAGATCGACGCTTCATTGTTTCTGGTTTCCACAGATCGATGTCTACACTGGGTGCAAGTTCCTGAGAATACGCCTTCCACATCTTCACTGTTTTCACACCATGAACGAACTTCCAAATACGACTGGCGCGGAGCTGAATATTGGGATTCTTCTTGAACCAAGTGGCAGTCAAATGACGGTAGTTAGAAACAGTCCAATCTTGTCCGAGAATCTTGACCCTGCCAAACTTGCGCAAAATTCGATAGTAGTCCTCTGGTGTAGAGAAGGTAGACTTACGTCGTACTTGCCGTTCAACGTTTGCAAAAACCCGATCGGGAGGTAGGAAAGAGTGTCCACGGATCGGGAAGATGAATGTAATATCGCGGAACACATTCATTTTCGAATTTACGTACGAGAGTAAGAGAACTATCATTGATAGATTTTTATTTTGTCCAGGGCAACTGTCGGCGAATAATTCTAGGTGCTTGTACCCATGTTTACGAACGCGCGGTTTCATACGTTTGAGAAAGTTCGCCAAGGCGGAACAAATTTCATTAGAACCCTTTCCACTTTGATGCTCCATCCATGTATAGAAGTATACGTTCTTCTTTGGTAGTGTATCGCCATGTATAATTATTCCCAAATTATACAACCACAGTTGTCTCGTGTAATATTCGATGCTGACATTCGTCTTGGGAAGCGGCAAATTTTTCTGTACATCGAAGGCAACAGTGAGAGAGTCGCACCGGTGTTTTGACTGTTTTAATAACGAATAAAACTTCTTGGCTTGCGCTTTATGTAACTTCCACGCGAGTAGATTCGTAGTCTTGTCCACCTTCGCATGAACCAGATGATGGTACTGTTCGCATGTCGCACAGAGATCAGTGGCAGGAGCGTGAAAGCTGAGGTTAAATCGCTCGCGAAAGATTCTGCGATACGTGCAAAATTTGGTAGTACGTAATCCTTCGGCTTCTCGTATTTCTTTCCACGCCTTGTACATGGCTGTAATCGACAGACCTGAAGCGAGATATTGACGTACTGACTTATTCCTGCTGTAATGACTTTGCTGTACAGGAAATTTTTGGATGTGCGAAATTATGGATTCCTCAATCTCCGTTTGTGGTCCAACGCGGCGAGCTCCGCCACGACGTTCTTTTGGCGACTCTCCAGTATCCAAAAAGTTTGTAGAAATCGTATTTAGCCTTTTTCGCTTTATACCTGTGATGTTTTGAAAGGCCATAGCACACACAAGCACTAGTTTTCCATCTGCTCTTCGAACAAAATATTGGTTGTGCGTTCGGTTCCTTGGGGTGTCCTTTCGCGGACGATGCGATACTGGCAAATACGGTACGATATACTGACTGAGAAATTGATTCTGGCTAACAGCAGTTGTATGCGAGTACAGTTGATCCACGAAAACGTTTATGTCATTATCAGTTAGATCTTGAATATCACATCGCGTATGCGTCCCACGAACGTGACCACACTGTCGACGAGCACAAACTTTACTTTCGCGGCTATTCCTAGCATATTTCTTGAGGTTACACTGCCATTGCTGAACGTTTCGTCTATGTCCACTTCTCTCTTGAGGGACCTCACTCACCTACAAGGATGTGCAGAGACAATAGATGAAGTTACATTCTCGTAATCAAGATTGTACATTTCGCTTAAGATAAACTTTACTTACTTCTTCCTCTGCTGCGCTCTGAAACATGATTTACGATACGCCGAATAATATAAATTAATTAATTACTTTATTATACCTTAATTAGTCGTTTACAATCTCTTACTACACGTTTGTTGAGTAACGATACCTCCTGCTGTGATAATGAACATCCATATCAGTGATCTGAACGAACGAATGACTTAGGCGTTTTTGAAACTACCAAATTTTCATGCCTTCACTTCTGCAGCGTTCTCTACCGGTACAGAAGTACATTTTCGGTGTTCTGATATGTTACACACATGCGCTACCACTTCCACTACCCGAATCCGTCGCTAACTCAAAACCGACGAAAATTGACTTAGGCGTTTTTGAAATTACGCTACTCATTTAGTTTTTTCATAACTGGCTATAATGAGAGTAAATTTTAATACTCCTCCCACCAATTAGGAAAAACAAATCTGGCCAAAATTTGTACCTTGGGGAGAAAAATAGGAAAAAATCCGGACAAATCTGTATTTACTTAAGGAAAAATTATCAAATTAATACAGATTTTTGACAATTGAATGTGGCAGCACTAAGAAAAGATTAGGGAAGCACCTCATACTATGATACATTTTGTAACTCTGTACTTGCACCTACATTAAATTTAGTTTAATTATAAATTGTTTATCATCTTATGAAAGGTACAGGAAAAGAAGCAGGTAAGTCACTTTTTTAGCAAAATTAAGTTAATAATACCGTTGGAACGGGAGTAATGAGTAGAAGTAGCTGAGCTATGGTACAATGCCTAAAAGGATGCTACAGTCTAGAAAAACGGGTTTCAAAATTCACATACAGGTAAAGAACCATACATGTAAACAAATTGTTTTTCATTTTTCTCGCTTCGCCACAAAAGTGACTTACCTGCTTCTTTCCCTGTACCCTCCATATTGTATTATTTTATTTGATCATGATTGAGATGATTGGAGGGCAACGAGTACTGTAGTGATCCAACTACTACTTATTCCGAATTAACTGAGTTCAATTTTCAGCATACAATATTACCCTCATTTCCACATGTCTAGGAGTTGCCTACAGAAACAGGGTGTTTCACAAATTGGTCGCCTCTTATTTTTTATGTATTTAATTTTTTACTGATTACGAATTCGGGTCAAGATAAGACAAATGGGCAACATCAAGAACAGAGGTCTAGTTTATTTTGGGATGGAAACATTGCCCCTCTCCCAAAGCAGGCGACTGGGAAATTAAGAATCTTAAAAGAAAACGTAACAAAAAAGGATCAAAACAGGAGTATTTTGGGTTACTATGTTCAAAAAGCAACCTGATTTTTAATTCAATTATGATTTGAGACTCAAATTTGTCTTTTCTAAGAGACCCGTTTGACAATGCCAAATAACTTGAACAAGGTATCGGAACAGAAGTCTATTGGGTCACCGAATTAATTCTATCACGCTTTTGATTCGACTCTGATTTAGGCTAAAAATCTAAATTTAACTAAATAAGGACTTCAAATGAACAATACTAGCCCAATTTATGAAATTGAACGAAGAATCTCGACAGAATTTTTTTGTATCACAGAGTTCAGAAATGCAATCAGATTTTCAATTCGACTGCAACTGGTGATTCATAGTCGACCTTTTCTCCATCTAAATGGTCAATTTGACGTTGCCGAACATATTGAACAAGGTATTGGAATAGAAGTTTTAGGGGTTGATGATTTCAAAGATTCAATCTGATTTTGTATTCAACCCACAGTTCCGGCTTCCAAATTTGACACCTTTTGAAAGGACGAATTAATCTAACTCGGAAAATTGAACAATGAATCGCGAAATAGTGTTTTTTCTTTTACCGCGAAGTTTGAAAAAGAAAATGCTATCTGATTTTTGCTCTGTCCACATCCAAATTTGACACACTCAATGGGCAAATTAATGAAATTTAATTTCAAGAAAAAAAAAAGGAAACGAAAATGCGAAGTATACCTTAATCATTCCTTTTGTAGGGTGTGCCAATTCACTTTTCCTTCTTCTGTATTCGAGGGTACTCCACTGATGATGGCATAACAGCCGAAAGTGCTCTGGAATACAGAAGAAGGAAAAGTGAATTGGCACACCCTACAAAAGGAATATTACCAAGTTCACTCACACTCCAAAATGGACACTAAAATACCTTAATCAGTTGAATGCGATTGAATTACCAGTGATCCTGCCCTCTAGCGAGATAACAGAAAGGAGTTTGGTTAGAGTACTCGCTGAACGGTAACAGGCTAATTGCACAATTCATGTTCTACGGCACAAAATCCAAAATACCTTCTAGGGGATACCAAACTCGACAAACTAGCTTTATTTTTCAAAACTGTAGCAGTTGAAAGCCGAAGTCGTATTTTCCAAGGTCATCATCCTAAGCCGAAGGTCGAAGCAATACACTACAGCCAGAGCATCCACGGGGAGGAATCTACGATTTTTGTTTTGTGGAAAGTAAGTGATTTTGACTGTTGTCACGGCCTCAGTTTGCATTCAAAATAATATCAGCATCGATTAACATTAGCTATTTCTGTATGTGATTGATTTGACCATCAGTTGAGAGGAAATAGTCTGAATATTGTTAAAGAGATAGTTTAACTGAAAATTTCTAAGAAAAATTGGTCCACAAATATAAATATTCAAAAGTGACCTGTAAATATTTGTGTTCCCGATAACCTGTTTAATTCCCCTCCACCCCTGCGGAGTACCATACATGCCTATTGCCGACACGTGTTCCCAGTCATTGCTTTTTCAATTTGTCCCAATTTACGTTTCACTTTTCAGTCCACTCGTTCAGAATTTTTTCAGATACGGTAATTTACAAACACTACAACAATGTTGATATGAAGTGCGAAGATATATTTATAATAATATTATTCAAGGTGTACCGTATGACGTATCGCAGTGATAAGAACATCTACCTACATATCTATGATACAGTCATTATGAATTCGTAGTTTTTACTAAATTGTTAGCTTCGCAAATGTGGATTGTACCTGCGACGGCCGACACGTTTAGAAAAAAATCCCAGGTGGATACATAAGTATCTCTAGTTTGTCACGATATTCGTATTTGTATTTACCACGAAACTAGCCAGTCCCAATTCGCCGGACGTGAAAGTATAAATGATGCGATGTCTACAGAAAACTCATTAATGCGAGTGAGTTTCTTCAGATGAACAAGATATTATGTCATCGCCGGATGCTAAACCGAACTCATCAAACATCATTCATTTGAAAGTGGTTTTTTTTTTGTTGCCGTATAAATGAATAATTTATTATATCGGATGATTCGAGGGTGGTGTCAGTCGCCTGTTATCTGGCATCTAGAAAGGTTTGAAAAGAGAGGAAAAAACGACTTAATCATAGCTCTAGGATATGAGAGTAGTCTCAAACTTTGCGCTTCCATTTTTATAATCAGATATTTTAGAAAATTTCCACATTCAGCGTATAGTGCCTATATTAAGAGAAAGAAGTAAGAAATCAAATTAGATTTTTTTTAAATAGTATACGAAAATACAAAACTAAGAAAGTTGAACTTCGACTTCGTATTTACTACATAGGAACGGATGAAGTTATTCGTTGAATCGCGGGTGATTTTGTGACTGTCTGACCTACAAAAAATGCGTGAAAAATTTGAGCCAAAAATATTGAAGTTGTTCTTGAGCAACCTTAATTTGAAGTTTGAGATCAAAGATTTGACCGATAAAAAATAAAGTGTACCTTATTTCTTTTAGGTGGATCCATTTTTGTCGGAAAAACTTCTCTAAATTATTTCCAGTAAGGTAAAATAAAAGTAATACCAGATTTCAGATCGATCAGACGGGTGGCATAAGAGCTAGAGTCCTTCCCCCTCAGAATTCATGATTTCAATTAATTAATTTTTCCCTCGATCTCAGTAAGCTTCAGAAATTCAAATTCTTCAATGTTGGAAGGTTCTGTATCTACTGATGACGCGGGTTGAAACAACATTTAATCATTAAAATGATAAATTTCGAGTAAGAGGGTTTTGGCTCACATGCTCTCTTCCCCTTTGTATTTATCTGAAATTTAGTAGTAATTTTAATCTAACTTACTAAATGATATCTGCGGGATTTTCCCGACAAAATGAATCCACCTAATGGAAATAATAAGAGACACTTTACTGATGTTAAATTTTTGACCACAAATTTCAAATTAAGGTCCCTCAAGAACAACTTCATCATTTTTCACTCTAATTTTTCTCACACTGTTTTCAAGTTAAAATGCTGCAAAATCGCCTTACGCTTAAAAGAAATTAAGGAAAATTCTTTTTCGCTCCAACCTAGTGCAGGTATGTACAATCTTTGCTCATTCCAAGCCAGTTGTCATGGTTTGAATTGATGCCTTTCAGGACTGAATTTAGTAACGAAACAGAGCCAATGAAAGGCACAAACGAAGAAAAAAATCTTCAAATTAAAAGGGAAAAAAACTGTTTGCCCGTCAATCGTCTGAATTCGTTAGAAATGCTGAAAGTGAAAAATGAGGACCCTGTCCCAGGTTAATGCTATTCATTTTTAAAATAAGAAATTATGATTTATAAAATTGAAATTAATTTAATAACCTATCCTTAAATTAGATTCAAAATTTAAATCGTGATTAAATTTAATAATACGTTACATATTTTGTTTTATTTTTATTTTTATTTTTTCGTAATTTTGAGCCATTAAATGTAGATCTTTTCTGAGAATTATAAAATTACATGTTTGTATATTGTATTTCTGATTTTTAGTCTTTGAATCTGAAAACACATTGGAAGTTAGGTTTCTTTTCCTGAACAGTTCACATGAGGGTTACAATCTTGCACTTTTCCATTGTAGATATTTTTGGTAATCATTCACGATAATCTTCAACATAAGCAATATTGCAATGAAAAATGAACATCAATACAACCCTAAAATATCAAACTGTTATCTTTTCTGATTCCGTTTCCCAGCACTGTATATTCCACTTGGGGACTTGGGCCATTTTCCAATACCAAGCTGTTGCAAGGCAATAAATACTCAAAACCTTGAAACAGGGACGTAGGATACGATTTTCGTCAGTGTTTTGCCTTTAATCAAATTAATTTTCAAAAAGTTCTCAAAACACTAAAATCCTCAATATGCTTATGCTTTGCAAGGCATTTGGAAAATCCTCAACTTTGAAGAGAAACTCTCGAAGTTGGCAACCCTGTATAACTAAGTAATTCGACTCGCTATCTCACGAATATGAACTTCGTGTTTCAAAAAATTATTTAGTTAATTTATCCTGCAAACAGCGCCATTGTCAAGCTACTGTACGTAGCATTACGGGAGAGTTGGTAATATTTTCCGAATTTACTCGAAAACCATTAATACTTACAAGGAAATCAAAATAATAACTAAATTTACTCAGCGTGAAATTTCACTTCCGATGAGTACACAATAAACGAAAAAATTGCTGTAGTTCTTGTATGGCCAGTGTTAGGGCGTCAGGGGACGATTAGGAGAGTTGTGACACCTTTTCTTTAATGTCCCCTACAGGATTCTATTGAGGTCATTCGATAGGGATCAGTTAATACTACTTTCGACATAAAAACGAATATTTTCAACTTATTATCAAAAAAGTCATAGGCCATCGAAAAATCTGTTTCATGTCACCTCAACCAAAAAACGTGAGGAGGCGTGAAACACATCATGTGCAGATGAGTACCAGCATAATACTAGATAAAATTTCTGACAAGATGAAACCTTTCGGAGTTTTCCAGTTCCATTCGCCGAGATATGGTTGTTTAGATCTAATATTTCAAAAAACCTGATTTTGAGGAAAATGCAACTTCAAAAAATAAATAAATAAAAAGTGACAAATTCAAAATGGCACCTCTCTGAGACAAATAAAGCTAGAGAATTCCGCGAAGTCTAAATTTGTCAGGCATTTTATAAAATATGAAGACCTTTTCAGAAAACTAACACGGAATGAAAGAGTTCAATTTCCGGGGGGAGCAAAACAGAGAGGAGGCGTTCTCACGTTTTCATTGGACGAATAAAGGCAGACCGAGAAAAAGGGATAAGGCCATTCGAAAAAGGAAAGCTTATTCTACCGAAATCGTCACAAACAGGGACGTAGCGATAGGGGGTAGGGGCAACTTACCCCCTTTAGGAATTTTTCATTCAGCAGTTGGGAAAATTTACCATTTCAGTGTCAGACGGAGTTGGGAAAATCCAACAAGTCCAAGATTGTTGTTGTTTTTTTTTTTGCTTTCATATTTGGGAATTTTGAGTTGAGTCAGTTGGAAAAATCCAACAAATCAAAATATTTTTTTATTTGCTTTGATACTTGGGAATCTTGAGTTGAGTCAGTTGGGACCCCCACGCCCCACCTCCCACCAGGAAAAACTCTTCGGTACGTCCCTAGTCACGAATCTCCATCTCGACTGTTTTGAGTTCGATTCACAAAAATCGCCGCATCTGGAAAATAAGGATCGACAAAGTGGGACCTTATTCCCTGCACTGTTACATCTTTGACTTTTGTCTCCAGCGGGAGAAACAAAACCAAAAAAATAAATTCGAATCACTATCGTAGTAAGTAGCATAATATTCACGAACGACTTTATCTTATCCAATACGAGTTCTCGTTTTCCTGTCCAAGCTGCTTATCGTTTTCCATGATAATGTGTGTGCGAATCTGCTTCCCTCCCCCTACCCTGTGGCATACACGCGGCTATAATAATTGACAGAATTTTTGAGGTAAATTTTTTTGAAAGAGGATATGAATTAATTTTTGTGTTTAATATTGAATTTAATTCAATATTTAAATATTTAGTAATAATATTTATAATAAATTATGTTAAGAATAATTTCATTTGTAAGTTTTTTAAAAATATTATGTCATTTTGTGATTGCCTCAGTTTCTGAATAAGTTTTAGGGACCACTACAGAATATCGGACGGCCCCCGGCCATACAATTCTGAATTTCCTTGCAATGCCCCTAATACAGTCAAGGGCGAGCCGAAGAAAAATTACAAGGAGGAGAGAAAGCCAAAACCGTTTCTAAATAGAAAATCACCCATTTTGCAAGCAAAGGTTTTTTCTTTTCTTTCCTGTCTTCTTCTACTGATTTGCGTAATAAAAACGGACGAAATCGTCTAGAAAAATTTTAAATTATCGAAGCGAAACCATTCTTTGAGCCTTTTGAGGAGAGGTCAATTGGTAAATTGTACAAAAATGTGAGAAAGAAAGAAAGAACAGGAATAAATAAGATGACAAAAATTAAGGAAATGAAAGATACGGAAAAAGTGAAAGAAGAATGAAATTAAAGGAACAATTTATTATGAAGTTCATTCTATAGCGAATCGCCCCACTTTTGACTCTTAAATTGCCAGATTTTTTTTCTTCAAATTTTGTGGATTAGTTACCCTATCTCCAAAAACTCAAAAGCCTTTTGCCATTTACCTCTATCTAAATTCATGGTGTAGGGGAAAGCCGTTCAAGTTTTCGTGCTTATGAAGAGTTGTCATTTTTGAATAAGTTTTTTATCTCCTAAACCAATAAAAATAGGAAAATGCGATTTACGCTCTTCGCCATTCTCATACGTCATACGTACTCTTATCACTGCTTCGTTTGTGGTGGAGGAGAAAGCCGCTAACGTTTTCATACTTATTATATGTTGTCATTTGTGAAGTCTTGTCTCTTCAAAGCCACTGTGATTTACACCCTTTATTTGCTATCGCCTCTCCTTTTACTATCATGCTTCATATGCACCCTCATTACAACTTCATCAAATAATTAGTAACTGAATTTTTCATACAACATAGTAGACCCATTCTTAGGAGTCTGGTTGGCCGAGTGGATAGCGCGCTGGTCTCTGAAACCGGAGGTCCCGGGTTCGAGCCCACGTAGCAACTCGCTACATTTCAACCTAGGCCGGTTTTTAGGCAAGCAGTGAATATGGCTAAGACAGCCCTAACAGCCTCGCCGACGTCTCTGAGGTTATGCTCGAAAGGGCGGATTCCAAGACTCGGGTTGAGAGCAAAATTAGAAAAGAGACCCATTCTCAAATAGCTGAGAATTTTACATAAAATATCTCAACTGAAAATTTCCTAATGGAGCTTTCGCACTATTTTATCAATTTTTTTAATTTTCCAAAAGCGCGAGCAAGCCCACCAATTGATAAATTTTTCTTAGTGTTTATGTGAGATGGAGGGAAATATTCAAACTAATAAAAAAACAGGTATGCCGGATTGAGAATTTGAAGCCTAACTAGTCCAATAATGCGGAGTTCGTCTAGGGTCCGCGTAGTCAAGCTCCGTATTATCGGACTAATTTTTGACTCCAAATTTTAAATGCAGCATGTCTAATTACCATAGCGCTGAACTTAAAGCAAGGTCATTTGGCTACGAGTATAATGATTTATAGAAATTTCAACCATAGATCGAGAATCAGTGCCAAAATTTAGATCACAAACGTTGCTATATTTTCTTGACTTACAGGACCAGAGAATTTTTCTATTTTTGGATCCTGAACGGCCATTTTCAGGGTGAAAAGTGGTTCTATCAAAACGCAAAGGGTAGATGCGTAATTTAGATGAAGAATTTGTCAAGAAACGGTGCTTTGTATCCTAGATATACGGGATAAAAATTTCGCCATTTTCAGTCCTTGAACGGCCATTTTCAGGATTGTAGTGAAAGGGTTCAATCAAAATCCAAAGGCTAGATTCATAATATACGAAGCGTGACATTCCAAAACGGACTCAGTCCATTTTAGAACTTTTCAGGAGAGCAAAAAGAATACCGTGGATACCGTCACACTTTAATACGCAATACAGGAGACGGCGACGCCCGCGCGTTGCCTAGGGGTATGGTTACAGGAACACATTCTGTAGGCTGATTAATCCGCATACCGTACATGTTCCTCCACCAAATAGCGCATCTAACCTATTTTTTATAAAAATGGATTGAGTCCGTTGGAATGTCACGCTTCATACGTAAAAAATTAGTTAAGAAACGGATATTTTTGTAAATTTCCATACGAGTGTGTGAACAGCGAAGATTTGAAAAATTGATATGATAAAATACAGCACGAAAACACCATTGGAAAATTTTTAGTTGTTCGCATACATCTATGAACTATTTTGTGGAATATTTTCAGTTTCTTAAAAATGGACCTGCTATGTCAATAGTGAACCTGGAGTTAAGAGAAGAGGCTTGAGGAGTTGACAATAATTATCAAAAAAAACAAAACTGAAAATTCTTACATTTACAGAATTTTTAAGTTTGTAGCCCCCCACCAGCACCCTCCTATTTGCACCTATGAGAATGGCTGAGGTACCATCAAGTTCAAGTAGATTACGGTCAAATGCTGCCCAAAGATAATTCTCATGAAACAGGTTTTACAAGTAGAAATAATTTCAGAAGAAACAATCAATGGCAGATCGAGGCGACCTTTCCCAGGGGATGTGAAATCCGACAATATCCAGCCGGGGATTTTATACCAGCAAATACCCAAGTTTCTGAGCTCGATTTGCCTTCTTCAGTGATTAATCAATTCCTGTTTGTCTGTGGGTGATTTCTCACCAGTCAACGTGATCATTCTGACGCTGGGGGTTTTCATATCTCCCTTCATGAGCTTCCGGGAAGAATAAACATAAATAAAACATTGTATAGTCCGCTGCATGATGCCACGAGAAGTCGGTATTTTCCACAAGTGAGTTATACTCACACTCATTTGAATATTCTCAGCACTGTCTAATCAGTGGATATTCAGACTTACGACCATTATGACTGTGCGCACAATACACACGGTTCAATGCGATAAGTTCGTCGGTTTCTTGCACGTATCGAGATTGCAGTTTAGAAGTTTTACAAGCCTGGACAGGAGGATATTTCGATTAGCCGATTACGAGTATGTCACAACGCTCTTCCGAATTTTGATTGCCATTTTGTTACGCACCTATCCAGCCAAATAAAGAAATTAAGAGTATGTTGGGGCATCCATTTTGTTTAATACTTGTTGACGGAGATGAAGTGATGTCTTTGGGAATGAGGTTTGGGTTCTAAAATTCCAACAATATGTATATGAATAGATGTGCATATACTCATTTGACTAAAAAAACACCAATGGACTAAAGGTACTCTCGAGCAGCCATACAGCCCAGACCCGCAAAAAATAAATAATAAGCGGAAGTTGGCTGAAAATTTTTGAGGGTGGTGTCCTGAACAATATATTAAAAGTCCCCATCCCTGCCCGTCTGACAATTTTTTAGGGGTATTCGAACTCCTCTAAAATCAGTTACTTCCAAAAATCTCGAGTACTATGAGATATAAAAAAAATTTTCAACAAAAAATTGTTCTACATCAAATTCTTTATAAAAATAGTTTCTACTATATTTTTGTATCAACCTCAGAAACGTCACAGATACTCGATGCGCCATCAGTTACCCTCTAGTTACCCGCGGCGCTAAACCCGAAGCCCCTGCCTATTTGGGTCAATGGTTGTCGGGTGCTCGAGGACTGAAATTCAAATTTGATGTCGCAGTTTGTTCTCAAGTTGAGAATGGTTCAAGGTGAAAAATGTCAAAAATACAATATATAAGTGTCAAACATAGGGTTTCTAAAGTGGCTAAATTCATTTTTTATATTATGTATTTTAACTTATTTTGAACCTCTATTTTCATAAATGTGGCATCTGGAGAGAAAGAGAAGGAGCCAAACCTGAAAATAATGAAAAATACAATATACGTATCACTTTTAGAAGTTTTGAATCCCTTAATTCATTTTTGATGTCTACTTGACTCAAGGGCGCAACCAAAGGAGGCCAGTGGCTATAGCTCTCAGAAAATCCAAAAATTTTTTCAAAATTAATTCATGAAAATAGGCAGATACCAAACCAGGTAGTACCAAATCGAGTTTTCACCCCTGCCCAAATTTTTTTCTCTAGCCTCCGCCAAAAAAGTTCTGGTTGCGCCCCTGACTTGACTCAAACTTGAAAAATGTTGATACTAAGTTCCTCAGCCTTAGCTTATAACTCCTTCAAGTCATTGTTCGTCTGCAAACTGTAAATTATTCAACCATTGACCACTGATCTTTACCCTATTCCCCTTTCAATTTATACTTCTAGAAATTTCTTGTTAAGCCGCACTGAACAGATTCAGGGAAAGCGGGTCTTTCTGTTGTATCCCTTCTTCCTCATACATTTTCTTGAGTACTTCCACGATGTCTCTACTTACTCCCTGTTTTCTGTTTTCTGACTACTTCTCAAATTATCGCCGTGTTTGACCGAATCAAATGCTTTATTAAAGTCTATAAACATAAGACCCGTTGGCATATTGTACTCTCTTGTTTCCTCCAAAATTTGGTTCAATGCGCCAGGACATACCGAAGAGATCTTCCTGAGGGGGGAGGGGCGAAAATTGTGAAAGTCCCAACGAACTCAACTCAAAATTCCCAAGTATCAAAGCAAAAAAAAAGCCAAAAAAAACCTTTATTTGTTGACTTGTATTTTTTCATCTGACTCAACTCAAAATTCTCAAATATCAAAACAAAAACAAATAAACCTTTGACTTGTTGGATTTTTCCAACTTTCCAATGTGCAAAATCTTGCCACTTACCCAGGTAACTAAAGGAGAACGATAACTGACGGGTTTCTAGGTAATCTGAGGATAACCGAGGGTTACAAATGAGTAAGTTTTCCGCGAGTAACTAGAGGGTAACTGATCGCGTATCAGGATGCGCAAAATCCTGCCAGTTACCCGGGTAACTAAAGAGGAACCATGGGTAACTGGATGGATTTCTGGGTAATCTGAGTGTAACCGCGGGTTGCAAGTGGGAAACTTTTCCTCGGATAACTAGAGAGTAGCTGATTGCGCATCGGGTTCTCAACTCAATTCCCAAGTATCAAAGCAAAAAAAAATTTCCCAACGCCGCTTGATTGAATAGTAAATTTTCCCAACTGCTAAGTAAAAAATTCCTATATGGGGGGGGGATGTAAGTTACCCCCCTTTGGTACGTCTCTGTCAATGCGAAAATATGGTCAATGGTTGAATAAACCTTCCTAAACCTCGCCAATAATCTCTATTTTTCAATATTTTCCCGAATATTTTGCCATTGAGGCTGATAGGCCTGAATTGTTCAAATCACTCCGATCCCTTGTTTGTACAGCAAAAATTATTTCCGTTTGATGCTATTGTTTTGGTGCCAAACTCGATTGAACGAACCTGCTGAACAAGTTTGTCGCGAAGGGTGCAAGTGCATTCGTCATGATCCTCAATACCTCATTCTCCATTTCATCCAGCCTTGCAGCCTTGTATTTTTTCGCTGTTTCCAAGATTTTCTGAACTTCCTTTTTCATGATTAGGGGCATGCCTTTCTCCTCCCTTCCTTATCCTTCTATACTTTTCTCTTCCGACAATCCCTCGTCTTCTTTTCCTTCCCTCCTTTGTTTGAAGTTCCCCACCCCCAATTAAAAAATATTTTGATTAAAAAATCGGCACATTTTTTTTTTTTTTTAAATGTTGTTGGCAAATTTTTAATTTTCAAGAAATATTTGTCGTCAAATTTTTCTTCTCCGCCTCCCCAAACTAAAAGTCAAATTTCGTTTCTGAAAATGGAGTACCCAGGACTCCTGTCAGAGAGTAATCAGTCAAAAGCTGAAGGTTTCAAGCTGAGTATCGAACGTTATCTGAAAGTTTGAAACAAAGTTGAAATGTGGAAAACATTTCGAAAATCTGAAAGTAGGTAGCAAACGTTGAATTTCGAATTTCAATGACTATTCTGTTTTTATTAGATTCTCTGTTTGACCTAGAGCCTGAAATTTGAGAAAGTTGAACATTTTATTCAAATCTCAAAGTTGAAAGCACAAAGCTTATCATCCAATGTCACGAGCTGAATCCGATAGCAAATGTTCTATTGTTTAATTTACGGCTTTGGTCTTGGTGAATATAGGAGGGAAATTTAGTCTGGAACAAAAGTCAAAACTCCATGTGTTTTCCCCCAAAAGAACGAAAGGGAGCTTGTGGCACGGATTACCCTAATCCGATCGACCTGAAACTTTTTTTTTTGATTGATTTTATTGGAATCAATTTAGGAGACGAATCAGAGGAAATTCAGAAAAAATGATCACCAAAAGTAAATAACGACCACCTTAATGTGTAAGGAAGGTGTGTGTTCCTCTCAAGTGTTCCTAACATCCTTCCAGCTTACCCTCACAGACTGAGGTATGCTCATGAGCGCCAATGTGAGTGCTTGGGGGATGAGGTCCAATCTGCATTTGCAGGGACGAAACTATGAGGGGCGGGGACGGGGTGAAACACCCTCAATAATTTGGCAGTTGGCAAATTTCGAAACTGTTCATTTGTATTTTTTATTTTCTAAGAACGTTTATTGAAAAATCGAAAAATTTTCAGTTTTCAAAAAATATTTGTCGGCAAATTTTCCTTCTCCACCCCCCCCCCCCAATACTGAAAGTCACGTTTCGTTTCTGTACTGAACCTTGTTCATCATTTTGTCTAGTGATGGACAAATTAGTTCTTTTTTGGATCCAGGTCTGTCTGCTCCCGGTTGTTACAAAAACTTGGTTTCTACTCGGTTCCCTGCTCCCAAACTGCTCCGAGCATACTCCACCATTTTTTTCCTTCTTGCTCTTCAGCTTGTTCCTATCTTTTAGTATAATCTTTTTGTGATCTCGTCTGTTTTGATCTCCCCCTTTTCCCTGCCAAATTTCTGCCCCGTATAGTAGGATAATTCGTTCGATTTTGTTGTACCATTCTTGTAGATTATTTCCTGTTATGTTACCTTTTATTCTACCCATCTCTTTTGAGAAGTACTCATTTGCTTGCCGCTTTTTGTGTTCCGAGATGACCTTTGTGATCTTGTTGTGCCGGAGTTTCTTTCTGTAATTTTCATATCTTACTTTACTCGCTATCTTCAAGGTGTTTCGTATTATTCTGTGATCCGAGGGGAAACTAAAGGCTGGCAGGCATATTACGTTCTTTACAATTCTCGTGTCGTTAATTAGAATTATGATCTGTTTCGTTCCTAAATTTTCCATCTGGCGACTTCCAGGTCCATTTTAATTTCTCTTTCTTATTAAAGAATGTATTCATTATTTTAAGATTTTATCGCCCTGCTAACTCAATCAGGTTCTCCCCATTTCCATTTCTTTCTCCCATCATGATCCCTTTTATTTCTTCCCCATGTTTTACCTTAGAGTTCCAATCGCCCATAGCTATATTATAGTACTCTTTTTTTCCTTTTCTATAGTTGTTTCCAGCCTGAACAGTGATGGGTAAATTTCAGCATCGAAATTGAGTACTGAAAACGATTCTTTCAATTCACTGTTCCGAAAAAAATAATAATAATAAAAATACATCCCCACGAATTTCGGAGTATTCGGAGCAGAAAGGAGCAGAGCAGCTTCGATCCGTAGAGAGTAGTTTCTCGAACCTGCTCTTTTTGAAAACCTGGTTCGTCGAACAAGACTGCTCCGGAGCAGACCATCCCTAATTTTGTCTATGGAAATGAATAATTACTACACAGGGGACAGTAAACAGAGCATCGACATTGGTAAGTGCTCTACACATAAAAATGTGTATTACAAATGGCCTGGATTTCAATACCGACATTTTAATCAACATTTTCGTAGGCACGTGTATCATGGGTATTTTCCTTTGCTGCTTTTAATATTGGCTACTCTTGGAACCGAGAGAAAAAGGTCAACGTTCGCTTTTTATAATCTGATGAGAACATAAATCTGTTGAAGACCTCATATTTTCCGATGATTCTTGAATCACTGATAAGAAAATGATCGATTTCGTTCATTGTTTTGTATTCTGGGGAATGTCATATCTGTTTCCTTTTTCATGCAGACTTGCAAAACTTTGCAAATTGCAATCTCAATACGTGAACGAAACCGACCCGACGAGCTAGTCGGATTGAATCGCGTATCGTGCGCACATGCTATGAACGTAGATCTAAAGAAGCGAATACCCGCGTAGGTAAAATCAAATCTATGTCAGTGAGATTGTCCAAAGTTCGAATAACCTCAGGTGAAGACTTTTAGTAGAACCATTTTGAGCACACTTCCGCTGGCTAGTGGCTACCCCTTTTCCCCTCAGAACCCTTTTTTAGTTCGTCTAGACTAATCTATGGCCATGCAGGGAGTCGCATACACTCGCGGTCAATTAATCGCCATCGTTTGTTCCTCATTCTACTGTTTAGTCTCGATTGAGTGGCCGCCACTCCTATTCTCGTTTGTAAAACACGCAAAAAAAAAGAAGAAGAAGAAAAAGTAAAGCAAGAAGAAGGAAAGAAGAAACAGTAGGTATTATGGTCAACCGAATGCATAAATAACTGTTTTTACTCACGGCGACGTATGTGCAAAATTGAGTAAGTCCGACGGCGACGTGGGTACTCGTCTTATAACCAGTTTCTTGCCGTCTGTCGAACCCATACCGATCGATATCAGCGAGCGCACCGAGACGACGTCGGAGAGCGGCCGCAGCGACGTTACCGGCACGTCCGAACTGGTAAACGAGCGCAGGCTCGGCGATGCCGGCAGCAGGGTCGCGTCCGACGGCTTCTCCTCGGAGTTGGTCTTCAGCGACCGGAGGCTGGGGGAGTTCCGCGGCGTCTTCAGTCCGTGCACGGTGGGCCGCCACGTATAATTCTTGGTCACCGGTTTGCCGGCGCAGCCGGCCCCGTTATGCGGGTGCCGTTTGCGTCGCGGCGGCGTCCGCTTGCCGTCGCTGCTGTCGCTGCTGTTGGTCGAGCAGACTTTGACCTGCGGCACCTTGCCGTTAGGCCCGCCGTTCTTGCCCACCGGTATGATGATCAGCTTCTGCTGGCCGTCCATCAGCATGCGGCGCGCCTCCTCCTTGATCTTCTCGTTCTCGAAGATCTTGTGCATGTAGCGGTTGCTGGAGCGCACGATGCGCGGACTGTTGGTGACGCTGAGCGAGGACGGCGCCAGCATCCGCTTCTGCGCCGTATTCGGGCTGCTCGAGGCCGACTTGCTAATAACGTTTTCGGCCATGCTCTCACGGAAGCATCGCTCTGGACTCGAAACGCGACGATTAAATTCAGGCGAGAAACCGGAATCGAGGAAATTCGCTTAGATTCGCATTTTCACGTTCTGGTGGCGCCGAGGGCCCGCCGGACGAAACTCGAACGTAAGTCGCGCATGTCGCAAATGTGTACGCACCACGACGATAGAGACGGAAACGCGGAACACGATACACGCTCGACGGTTGAGACTCGCGATCGCGACAGCCGGTTCATCTGCGACTGGGACGGCGATTGCGCGATTGTGTGCCCGCTGCGCCGCTGGTCGGTTGATCTGCCGTGAACTTCATCGCGCCGAGGCAGCGTACGTTGAAATACTTCCCACTCCGAGACGAATACGCGCGCCGCTCGAGATAAGAGATTAGTTAGCGCCGAACCAGATAAACTCATTGAACGGGTTTTATCGAAGCGGAACACGATGCGATGAAATTTCTCGGGCACGACATTCGTTATGTACGCCGTCGAGCGTCGACCGCGGCCCCCGCGGGGAGAGGCGCTACGAGCGCGAACTGCGAACAAGATGAGACGTTGAGAGTGGCACACGCGATTCCGAAAAGTCTAATGTCAACAACGCAAACAGTACGCGAACGTGATACGATTAATACACTTATTCGACCGGTGTATACGGTTTTTCCTTGACCAGAATGGTGTTCAGGTGCTAGAGCTGTTTTCGGAACGTGTGCACTGTGCAACAGCGACGACGTGGTGACGCAGTGTAAACACCGACATTCTACTGATACGAGGCGATTTTGCAAAATCGATAACACACCGCAGCACCCCGGTATCGATTGTCGACGATTCCTTCGACCGCACTCACCAGCGAAGATAAGACGAATGGAGGGCCGTAGGCTAGACTGGATTCACACGAAGGGCCAGAGCCTCCCGAGGCTGGAGACAAGGGCATAACCAGAGGCCAGCTGAACCGGGCTCACCCTGAAGATTCACCAGCCCAAGTGTGGCCTCACACAGAAAACCAGAATGTATGAAATCTAAACATCAAAGTCTATTTAAATACCTGAACTCAGAACGCTGAGGCGAGATTCAAATTCAAAGAAAATTAACCTCTCAAAATGTAGGCTACCTTGAGGTAATGTGGGTGCTTAAAGAACCGGAGGCACATATGCGAAAACTATACCAATAATCTTCCCCGGAGATGCGTCTTCATCACTACCACTCCGAACCAGGGCCGGCAAATTTTCATAAGGGATCAATGTCTAGGGAATTTATTTGTGTGTCCGGGGTACCACAAAGATCTATCCTAGGTCCTTTTTTGTTTCTGATATTTATTAATCCCATTGTGGCGCAACTTAGACACAGGCCCAGATTTAGGGGGGGGGGGTCCCTAGTGTCGAAAATGTCGATTATTTTCGACTTTACCTCTGGATGAATGACGTCAGAGGTAAAGCTAGGTGGATGAGAGTAGGCAACAGTACCCGAAGACCGAGTCTGGTGAAGCCGATCGGCGAGGGGGAACTCTCCGCTGTTTGCGCGCTTTCACCCGCGAACGTACGAGAACCCGCGACCTACCCTTACGCAACTGGTTTCATCCCGGTTGCGTCAGTCTCTTCATTAACGTTTGCGTCGTACGTCTTCGGAGTGTCCTTTGCGGTTTTGAACAACCTTCCTTTTGTTTTGTTTTTTATTTTAGAAAATGAATCCCGAAAATATCATCGCGGATATGGTGAGTGAGAGAATGATTGAATCTTAATTTTCGTAATTTAGTCGGTTCCTACTGCAAGGCTCGGCCTGGTTTTCGGACACCCCTTGTTCTTAGTTGCGAAAGGGATAGGTCAAGGGTTACGATTTTGTCAACATCTGGCTCTTCCCCTTAGTGTGGTGAGGTGGACTGACACTCCTCTCAATTTTCCTGGAGGAATCCGCAGAGTTTCCCCCCCCCTATTATGGTGGACAAGACCCCCCTCAGCTAGAGGGCGAGTGCGGACTAATTCTTTTTAGAAGGATTTGGTCCATTGGATTGTAGATTAATGCCTCTTCTGATCGCCCCTCTTTGTTGACACTAACGATATCTAGAGGCTCGCCCCCCTTGTGGACTTCATGAAGTCTAGGGGCAACTTCAGTGTTCACCGGAGTTCGACTCTACTGGTAATTCAGACAGCGTTCTTATTTTACATATTATGTGCTAAGGAGCTCTCGCTCAAATCTCTATTTGAGAGACTGACGGGTGACTTTCTGTGTGCCCGTTAGATGCTGAACCCCAGAAAATGGTCGCGGAGTAATCAAGCCGCGCACCCCTCGCTGTTGTAAATATGTAAATAAGGACTAGTAGATTTAAGGTGTACATACTAGAAGAACGGAAACGCCCGTACTTGACGCGAACGGTAAACGGCAGTTATTATCTTTGTTATTCTAATTTCTAGAGCTTCCACTGCGCCGTCTGTGAGTGCCTCCTCCCGTACCCCTGTGACGTAAATCCCTATCAGGTCTTCAGGAAGCCCAGCACGAACATAACAATCGTACTCACTTTTACCCGGGCCTCCACATTTTTTTCTACTGTGTTCCACAAAGACTTACATGAGCTGTGTGGGATGATTGTAAATAATTGTAGTGCGCAGTACAATGTACAACACTAGTACCACGCGCATCCCTGCGGGTTCAGTACTTTTTTCTTCTCATTTGTTGAATTTATGAATCAGTATGTGCAAGGCGAAGAAATGTATGTACGACTTGAATTTTTTGGTTCCGGTAGGACCCTTGAAGTAGATACGACCGCGCAAGAAAAATTCAGAATTCAGGCCTTCATCCAGGCTATTGACCATTTCAATACGTCTTTGAGTCAGAAAATCGAGGCCTATAATACCATTTACTATAAATTTGTTGTTTTTTTTAATCCAAACTGAGTTCTTGCCAGTCAGACACTTGGTGAGAAAAAGGAAGAAAGTTGGTGAATTCTTATCTAGAAGATATGGATAAAGGCTTGCTGAATGAGTTGCTTCAATTTGATGAGTTTATCAAGAATTATGAAAAAGAAAACGAAGAGTCCATAGAAATGTTCCAATATAGAATAATTTCACAAATTAATTTGAAAAACGTGTTCCCGAACGTGAAAATTATTGTAACGTAATTCGCACCAAAAACGCACGAAAACATGTACTAAGAACTTTTAATGTCACACTAATACAAACGCACAAAAACAGTAGCTAGATCGCTTTGAGAACGCACAGTTTATATCGCATACAGAAACTAGACTATACGGCGACGACCAGCGGCCTTTATATATCCCGGCGTTATCGGCGAAACTCCTTATCGCATTATCAATTTTCTATTCTGCTGCTCGAAACGTGTCGATCTTTCTGAGCTTATCTCGAACGTTCGGGATTATTCGCTACATTATGCTTTAGAATTTGTTAATCATTCATGGTCTCTAATGTCAATGGCGAACGTTCCTTTTCAAAGTTAAAACTGATTAAATACAGACTGCGTACAAGCATGTCTGAAGGACGGCTAGTAAATTTTTCCCGACTAAGTCCAGAGAATGAGATATCTGTCGCCAGTTAAATTTTGAAGATGTGATTGGTGACTTTGCTCTTCAAAAATCAAGGAAAATAAGTTTTCATACATTTGCCTGTATCTTTTGCTGTTTGTTGTACTTCGACTTAAAAATAAAAAATTACAATGGAAAATGAAATAACATAGAATTCTTTTGATAATTTATAAAAGAATAGTTATCCAAAGACATTTTTAAATTAAAGCAATCAAAAAACAATTTGTATGGGCTGCCCTCCCCCCCCCCGCCACGAAGCGTTCAGAAATTTTGAGGGCCTCCAAAAGATTGGGACCCCTATATTACAACTTTTGAATCCGGGCCTGCTTAGACATACCAAAATATTACTTTAAGCAGACCACATAAAAATATTTCAACAAGTCGTATCAAGCCAAGACTGTGAATCCATATAAGAAGATCTCAGTTCATTGGTTGTTTGGAGTCAGGAAAACCGGTTACCTTTTAACGTCAGGAAATGCGAAAAAATTTCTTTTACAAGGAAAAAGACTAAAATTGATTATAACTATAATATTGGTGGAGAGTACTTGCGCGACGTCACAACTGTAAGAGACCTGGGTTTTGTCTTAGATTCAAAACTATTCTATAAACATCATGTTATGAAAGTCGTGTCAAAATCGCAAAGAATGTTAGGCTTTATAATGAAAAATGGGCAGAACTACGTTGATACTGATACAATAAAAATATTATACTTTTCATTTGTATAAAGTCAAATCTGGAATTCGCTGCACTAATTTGGAATCCAGTTACAAAGATCGGAAATAAAGTAATTGAAAAAGTTCAAAACAGATTTCTCAAGTATCTGTATTACAGACTGTTCTATTAGCCAATCAGTGGTCAAAGAAAGAAGGGGAAAAAATGGAACCAAATATTGGTCAGACCAAATGCTGCTGGTCTGTTTCCTAGTTGTTCTTGGTCTGTTCCTATCATCATCAATTCAGGTTGTTTTTAATCTTCTCTGATCAAATTTAATCAGGATCAGTTGTTTTCATATGTTTTTTTTTGGTGGCGTGTTTGATTTGGGTTTTTAGTCCTTGTCTGATTTAGTCGTTTTTGGTTGTTTCTTATATTATGGTGATTTTGGTTCTACTCGGTTGAATATTTTGTTTAATTATGTTAGATATGGTCATTTCCGGTCACTTTTGGTCGCTTTGGACCTTGCTTCAAAGAGGTCGCGTTTGATGATCCATTCTGGTCAATTTCAGTCAGATTTGGTAGATCCGGTCAGGTTCGATTAAATTTTGGTAATTTTTGTGTGTCTTTTTCGAACAAGTTTAATCGAATTGGTAACATTGGGTAGTTTCTAGTCGTAGTCAATCTAAGTTAGAGTCCGGTTTACATTAGAGTTACAGCGGCTGTGACCCCGGAGAGCTCGCCAGGAAAATGAGCTAGAATAAAATTGAGAGAAGGAAGAATAGGAAACAATAGTCTTCATTTCCTGAAAATAATCGCACAACATTTTTTGAGGCTGGGAGAGGAAAGAGTTTAACCAAGCTTTGATTGGATCCTCAAATGACTCCGTTGGAGTAATTGCTGGAAAGCCGGATGCTGAATAATTATGCGTAGGTCAGCATACTATACTTATTTTCCCAATTTATATCCCAGCTTGAGTCTGTAGAGAGGTCTCTGATTGGCCGAGTGGATAGCGTGCTGGTTTCGGAATCCGGAGGTTCCGGATTTGACGCTACATTTCGACCTATAGGTCAGTTCTTCGGCAAGAAGAGGAGAGGACTAAGACAGCTCCAACAGCCTCCCCGACGTCTCTGAGGTAATGCTCGAAAGGGCGGATTCCAGGGCTCGGGATGAGAGCAAAGATTAGAAAAGATTTCGAGTCTACATTTATTGAACTACTATTCCATTGAGCTCAGTTTTGATTTTTCACCGAATAGAAAATGAAAACGTAAAATAGTTTTCATTATTTTCGACGAATAACGACTATCTGTTGAATTTTATTGCATGAAAACACATGCAGTAAGTATTACGTACATAAAATGGAGAGATAACGTCAAAAATGAAAATATGCCAGTGAATATCAAAAACACAAAAATAATTTACTTTCTGCAACTTGGAATGTTGCTAGTAGGTATTCGTACGTTGTATGTGAGTATTCGAATAAGGTTTCCTTTTCTTAGGTACACATCTACATACCATGTATAATATAATTTCCCTCCGTAACTATCGAAGTCTTATCCGTGGGGACACAGGGGAGTTCTCAGACCCTTCTCCGTCCGTTAGCAAAATTATTCTCAGTCGAGGAGAGTTCTACAGTTCGAGGACGCAGTGTAAAAGATTAAAAAAAGCAAAGAATTTTATTATTTTTTTTAATCCACCTTATTTCATTTTGCTTGTCGGCCTTTCTCCATCTTACAAAATTAAAAATTCATAATTGAAAAAATTAGGAACAACTTCTATGCGGTACGTTTCTGATTACTACAATGTTTTTATTCCCGATAAGGGTAAAAGAAGATTGCAAAGCCTCAAGAGGGCCAAAAATGGGATCCAGGGCCGGATTTAGCATTCCCGCACCTAAGCAGAATAAAAATTGCTACTCTCTTCAGATTTTTGTCCACCCCTCCCATCAGATTTTTTTTTTAATAAATAAATACATAGATTTTAAAAAAGTATCGAAAATTTGCCTCCAAAATCTGCCGCCCTAGGCACACATGCCTATGTTGTCTATACGTAAATATGATCCTGATGGGATCTGAAGCAAACTGTCTTTTTTTTCAATCGATCAAAATGCCGAACACAAAACAGACTTGGAAGGACAGAATGCTAGGTGAGACATTTTTGTGACTTCTACAAGGGCGCAGCTCAACGTCATTTTGACTAAAATTTCAAACGTGTGGCACATTTGTGTTTCCGAAACGCTGCCACAAAAGAGGCTATTTGTCAGTTGGATTTTCCGACGTTTGATCTTCGATCATCTCAATTTTCTGGAAACAGAAATCTCTCAGGTTGTGCGTTTGTTACTCAGTAATCCCGATTTGGATATAACGTTTATGAATGGGAAAATTGGTGTACAGTCGGCAGACAAACCGGTTTACAAAAACAGAGTTGATCGTTCGATTTTTCCTAATCGTTTTCAAGGTCTCAAGTCGAAAGAAACTATAAACGTGTGAAATGATTACTCAGTTTCAAGAGTTTCCTGTAAAACTGCAGTCATTTGATACGTAGTCCTTGGTGGGTCACGAAAATTTAAAAATTTTCGATCGAGTATCTATGTAATTTGAAGCCCCGTACGATTGCGCAATGTTTCGACTGATGTGATTCGGGTGTAGTTTATTTGAATGGTCCAGCCCTCCAACGAACAGTCATTAAATTTGGATGATTATTCTTGCTGAATCGATCCGATTATGTAAATTACACGTTAATACAAACATGGTTCACACAAAGTCTGGAAGATATTAAAACTTTGTGTGTTAGTTTCACTGGCGTCGAACTCATATGGAGCGATGAGGAACCGTGGCTCCGCAAAGGAGTTTCCACGTAAAACTTGAAAAAAATGGCACAAAACCAATAAAACTAACCAAAGTAAAAAAGGTGGATTTTTTCGAAAATTCTTTTACTATACTTCTACAAGAAAAAATAACGATATCAATGTTAGAACTTCATCTCGCTCCATTAGGGTTCATAAATTTCGGCGCCCTTAGTTTTTAATGGTTATACTGGAGGATTCATACGAGTTCAGCTGTTCGTTTTGTTAGCAGAAAAACCAAAATTTGCGTTCCTGGCAAGCCGATTATGATTAACATTTCAATGTCGGATTCAATGTTCTAGAAATTTACAATTCGACGACAATCAAAATTTTAAGTGCTATTGAGATTTTTAAATGAAGAACTTATATCAAGGTCTAATTTCATTTTGAATCCACTCTAGTTGCGATATTAGTGAAATATAACCTTGAAATACTTACAAGTAGGTACTTTCGTCAATGAAAAAACTGAGATCCTATTTTTGGGAGACGTTTGCGAGTTTTAGCCTATCATCAGTGTTTTACATTTACCTTACTACTGAAAGATGTTAAGACCAGGATACATTTTGTAGGTATAAGTACGGCGAGGGTAATACTGTATAATAATACCAAGCACTGCGTTACTACCCATGAAATATAGTCGATATAAAAATCGACCCTTTTGTCGACATTTGAAATATTTTACCTTTTCGACACAACATTAAGGTCGAACTCGATATGACACTCGGCAGTCGACACAAAGTTGAGTTACCTCACTGATATCGACTTTGGATAGAATTCTTCATCAAAATCTCTGCGAAATTCGATCCAATCGTCGAATATCAACTTGTAACTCAACTTATGTATCAAATTCTATATCAAACCAGCAGCCCTCCTGAACCCACCATAGACAGACGACCCCGGAGAACGCAGACCCACCCCCAGGAAGACCAGTGAGTGCCAAGCCACGCGCGCCTCCCATCAGCACCCTCAGCATCTGCACAGACAGGAAGAAAGAGGAACCTCGGTCTGAGTAGCGTGTCATTTTGAATTTAGAGTCAGCGATGGCCAAAAGGGATGAATACCATATTTCTAACGCCCCTGGATTCGCCAAAAGGGGCAGAGACAAACAAAGCTTATATATATATTATATATATTAGAGATTAGAAATTTCTATCATTCAATAATTTCTGAAATGAGGCAGTTACAGCTACCAAATTTCAACATGATGTAAAGAATTTCAATGTAAAACACTTTCGAAACGTTCAAGACAAAAAAAGTATTAGGGGATCCAGACAGGGCAAAATTTTGTGGCCCTTTCTACTATAAGGGTACTGAAATTTTTTATTGCCTAGAACCTATTCAGAGTTCATACGAACTCATTCAGAAAGTACGAACCCCCTAGCTCTTACTGTTTACCCGCCAACCTCCAACAAACACACATACAAACGAACACTTTTGTATATAGGTATGTTGGCGGCAAATTATGAAATTCAGACATATTATGCAGTGACCAGGTATGTAATAAAATGCCTATAGTCATTTCAGGCAAATTATAGAAACATTCACTATTGGCCTAGGATGAAATATTTAAAATGACTAGTATATAAAATGACAAACAGGTGTCCGGCAAACTGTACAGTTACAAAAATTTCAATAAAATGGACAATTTAAAACTAGAGTAAAAACACAAAACGAAATGAATGGTTCACGAGTCAGAAAAGTAGATGTGAGTATTAAAAAAGAAGTCGAAATGTCCTCATTGCTTATTACTGCAAGAAAGTTGGCTGTGACACCTATTACAGAAGACATTAAAGCGACATTTGCATCGCATACTTTTACATCTCGTAGCACTGGTGCAATCGCAACGCATAAAAATATACGGAAATTTAGTACTATTTGGCCCCAATTTCGGTTTGAAGTGCTTCGAATAGATGGCTCCAGTAGCGAAGGAACTGACAAGGTGTTTGAAGTGAGTCCAAAAATGTTTGCTTCTTTTTCCCGAAATGCGCTGAAATTTAGTTAGTTCTTGGTTTTGACTCGCTTAAGTTAAGGTGTCACTAGAGCAGCTGAATCTCCATTTTTTCCCCCCGAAATGGTAGTCGATTTAGGGTAAAGGGTGGATTTTTTGGATATTAAGCGTAATAAAATTGTGTAACGAGCAGGAAAATTTGTACACTGAGAGCGTGAACCTTTCTTTACATGATCCTGTGTAATAATTACTTTAAATGCTCTGGAAACCAAGTTATGACTGTTTTTCAAAACCAACTGTTTTGTCCATAACCTCCTCCTATGGTCAATGTTCTGAACATTATCTTTTTTCGTGCTTTTCATGGTGAAAAATTAAGAATTTTTACGCTACAATATTGTGTAATGAAAAACAAACGGTACGCGATGCTACTGAAGTACCAGCATATCTTTTACAAATTATTAGCGCAAATATTAAATATAAGAAAAATTATCGTGCTTTCCATACAAGGTTTTGGATTTTTCAACTTGCGCACAGTTTGATTAAAAGTAAATGAAGGGATATCCTTTACATCAGGATATTTAAAAACACATCCCGTATTATTCTTTTTAAAGGAAGTAGGCCTTAGAAACGTTTCAACAAATTTCCCCTAACGAACGCGGAATATATTGCCAATGATTCGAGTCCAGAATCTCCAGCTTTGTGCTTGTCCAGAACCTCCTAGGTGTCCCTTTTATCTTTCGATTGAAACCAAAAATTAACACTTACCTCGATCTAAAATATTCCGGGGTTAAATCATAGAAATGAGAATAACGGATCTGATACAACTTCCAGAAAACACCTCACTTCACTATGCATAAAGATAATTCCATTTTTGTAAACCGCAATCACAATCACTCGCAATACCGGCAACAAACCAACAAAGTTCCTATTGTAATAATCAAATTATTTTCTTTTTATGATAACACCAAGGTTTCTATTGTTGTAGGTAGTAGGATTATACAGTATCATGACATGACGTCATGGTTTTGATTTTTTATCACAAGTTTATACGGGTAGTATTGCTTGGATATAACCACCACCTGTCCATCATCGCATCATCCACCCTTAAAAGCCTTTACCCTATACCTTATAGGCATTGCCGAAGTGGGTTTAATCACTTTGTAAAATGACTCGCCTTTTGGGAGTCATTTTATAAATTGACAGTTTTCACACTTCGTAGGTATTCGACAATTGAAGCGTGGTTTTCCAAAACGCAGTAAGTCATTTTTTAGCGTTTTCGAGTTAGCAACGCCATCTCTCGGGAAAAGCTGTAATCTATCGACTGTTGCAATATTTGTTTCTTCCTACCTTCATTTCCGGCCACCACAGTACCACAGAGCGCTGGAAAGGAAAACGCAACGGCACTACGAGCTTCGAGTCGAAAACCGGAATGTTTTTTTCGATTTATCAAAAATGAACGAAAATGACTTACTGCGTTTTGGAAAACCACGCTTCAATTACAATTTTAGAATAATGCCTCGTCGGCATTTCATTGAATGACAGATTTTACAATTTGCCGCTAACATAAATATCAGAAATTTGAGCACAATGTCGCGTTGAAAAAGCGACGAATGTTGCGATTTTCCATACTGACACTTCTTGTTTTGAGGGAACTGCCACAAAGCCGTAATTGTATCGAGGAATTACAAGTTAAAGAGAAACGGACAAATACAAGTAAGTATCAGTGTGTTTTCCGATGTATAGTTAGTTCTAAATAAGAGTGTCGATCTGTCAATCAAGAACTCGTAGACATGACATGGCGGTATGGCGGTATGGGTATCACAGGAGAAAAGATAGGTAAGAAATTCACACTGAACGCGTTAAAGGCGCAGCGCACAAGTCAAGAGGTTCTATAACTTCGTGTGAGTACAATCAACCGCCATTTTGACTCCAACCGCGCCCGTGGATGCCGAATTGACTACGCGGTACGCTCCGCATAGTCGGATTCGGCATCCACGGGCGCGGTTGGAGTCAAAATGGCGGACGATTGTACTCACACAAAGTTATAGAGCTCTATGATTGGTTGCGAAATCAACTCGTATATGCATTAGTCTGTGGTCTGTCTCGGAGTTATTGACACTCTTATTTGGACGCTGTTTAACAAAAGGGAACTATAACCCACAAAATCCGCTTTTTGAGAACACGTGATTCGAAGTTCAAGAGCAATGTAAACTATATGACATTGCATTTATTTTGATAAGCTTTTTTCAACGTGAGTACACATTTTTGAATCGGGGGCCCAATTTTGAAAAATTCTATTACGCTCTTTCCAACGATACTAATAATTCATTATGTTTACAAATGTGGGTTAGTTCCCTTTTGTTAAACAGCGTCCATTTGGAACAGACTACTGTCTATGGTGGTGATGCAAGTGGATGTCATTTTGGTATTACTCAAGGTTTCATTACCCTAGCCATATTCAGTTTAACTAAGTCTTCAGATCCTTAATGTGAAGCACAGATGATGAGATGATCAGTGCCGTATCCAGGAATATGGCGAGGGGGGGGGTTGACCTAACATATGGGGTTTCTAATGTTTCCGAGATCCTCATTTTCCTGAATTTTTAAGCGCACGACCGTACCCAAGGGGGTCAGACCCCTAAAACCCCCATTGTATACGGCCCTGGAAATGATAACCGAGCCAGGACGCCCGAAAACGTTTAACAATTCAGTGAGGCCAGGTACTCTCATTTCAAGGTTGGAATTTTATTTGATAGCTGTCACTGTTTGTTTATATGTATAAATCCCTCTTCAACATGACTCTCTGCGGTTATTGTTCAGAAGCAACTTCAAACATAATTTACCATGTTTCTAATTGAATACAGAAACAACTTTGGGCGTTGTCGCTATAAAACGTTTTCAAGAAGGTTCAATAGGCTGGTTTGTATCTGATTATGTAGGTAGATATTTATTTCGGCACTGACTAGAGGTGCTTTCCTTGATTTCTCTTACTTGCTGATAATCAGTACAAAATTTTTATTACATAGGTGTATACCTATATTAAACTTTAATCTATGCTTGACATTCTCAGCACCCAAACATAAAACTTTGGATTCTCATATTAGGTAGGTAATTTCAAATTATTTGCGAGTCTATTTCTATCATACAATCTCCTGAAACACAATTTATACGTTGTAAACACGGAAACGCAGCGAAATAATAAAGAATTTTGTAATCGAAGGATTACCAAGAAAAAGGCCATCGATGAGTAATAACAATCGCGAGTAAATATTTAAGCAGTAAACAAAATTATCAAGAAATAATGATTATCGCAGTCCAATTGTGGTTAAATTTGTATACCGGGCATTAAATTTCATTTCCTATCAACTATCATTCGTTCTGTCTGCATTATAGTATTAAATTCCAATCATCCGCTGAAATAGCGCACTGGTTCAAAAATAAGAATTCTTTGGAATTTGCGTCACTTAGTGAGTGTGAGTAGAGTAGAAAGGGGTAAAATGACGGGTACGGAGGCAAGATGACTATTGCTATTTCACTATTTTGTGTTTTTTATTTCATAACCACTGATGCAAGATATCAGAAGAACTACCATAACACATGCATCCTTTTTGCAAAGTTTTATCCAGTTTCGTTATAATACGAGTATATCTGAGAGATATTCGTTATTACGCGAAAACAGTCCTTACAATTTAATTTTACGTGGAGTCGAGGAGGCGAGATAAAGCACTTGAGGTTTGAACCCCATAGCTTCTCCCCTTTACGCCAGCAGATAAAAATTAATTTATGGTTAAAAACTGCTATATATACTAGCTAACTTTGGATAAAGTCAAAAAGAGCCTTCCGGCATAACGATCCCCTCCCCCCCCCCCGACTGAAACCTCCCTATGCTGGTTATTACTTGCAGGTTTCTCGGTGTCTCTAGAAGAAAAAGAATCCTCATGGGTAAGTCGGGGAATGGGAGAACGACGAGGAGCCTCACTCCGTTCATCATGTCACACACCTACTTACAAAGTCAGAGGCCTCTTTTCTTCTGTTCTGTAGATGCTAATTCAAGGCTACTTCTTGCACTGGAAAAGTCGTTTACCTCAGTATCATGTATTTCAGCTTGCTTGGCGCTTATATCGCTTATAAATTGCATCAGTATTAAAGTTTTGAAATGGACTTAGCAAATTATGACGAATTGACTGAATTTGAGTTCCACCAAACAGGTTTTCAGCAAACGAAAAAAAAAAAAATCATAAGTACGTACAAAATTTTAATCAAATTTACAAAAGATTGCAGTAGAGTATGTACGAAACGCTCGCTTATGGAAACCCTGTTAACCTGTCCAAGTAGACTCCCCCCAGCGGATGAAAATAATACTAACTCGTTGAAAAAGGACGTATTTATTTTCTCCATTAAAATGTACGCAACTCAAATAATCAACTATCTATTGCATGCAGGTGAATGATATTTGGTGTATGAGTTCAAAGACCGCCAAATTTTGATTAAAAATATTACGCAGATAATACAGTACTTTCCGGTGAATTCGGTGTTCGAATTTTAAATGGGTAATTAACATTGAAAATTCGAACCTGAAATACTTTGAAACTGAGTTCTATATTATCCGAGTTATAATTTTTAATCAAAGCTTGGTGGTCCCCCTGAACTTTTATACCAATTTTCACTTGTCTGTGTCCGATGGATGATCAGCTAGAAGATTTTGAAACTGCAAACATTTTAATGAGAAAAACTGCGTCGTCCCATTTTTCAATACTCACACTAGCGCTCCTAGCGGGACTTGGACAGGACAATAGAAACATGTGCGGACACGTAGTTGTATACCAAAATCAACCAATGATATGTTTTGTATTTCCGCAAATTTTGGAAGATGTTAATTTTATAGTCAATTGTAGTTCTCGATCTTTCAACATTACACAAGATGCACACGTAGAACGAATTTACTAACACTGAAGCGGTACATTCACGATTCCATACAATGTTCCGCTGCCAATGGAAGGTAGAGTCAAATTGCCTGACTTTCTGGTTTGTTTGTCGTAGTATCCAATTTTTCCTCTGAAAGACAAAAATAAAATGACTTTTATTATGGAGAATTTCTTTAAAGAGATATGCCTACACCATACATAGTGAAATCTGTTCATAGACGGCGGAAGGGTAGGCTAAACGGTTACTTGGAACGCGGAAGAAACACCATGCGTAGCACACTCTGAGGCTTTATTTTGAAAACTTCATGACGTGCTAAGACCAAAACAGTCATGGACAAAGTTTCCCAGAACCGAATTTCTATTCAAAAAAAGATTGGTTTCACAAGTTTGAATCTCCCCCACCCCCCATCAAGAAAAATAGTTCCACCGCTGTTTTGTTATTATTCAGTATCGGGCCATTCATCAAATTTCTTCTGTTTTTAGGTTTTGAACTGTTTGTGTCTTAAACTGTTAAGTATGTGTGGAGCTGTTTTTGTCAGCTTTAGACTGTTTCGTCGGGTTTGGTCACTTTTTTTTTAAATGATGGCCAAACAGAAATAGACGTAACTCAGGGACTGGGGAAGGGGGCAGAAAGAGCAAACACCCTTCACCAAAAAAATCCCCACGTTACGCCTATGCAAATATATATGGTCGTTTGAGCCGCTTTCAGTCACGTTCATTTATGTATCACATAGATTAGGTAGTTTTAATCCATTAGTCATGACTAATACTCGTACGGGCGTTGACTAATCAATCATGATTAATTATACTCGACTGAAAAATGCCCAACTCTGCCTATCATATGCAGGATTTCTTCTTCCTCAAATCAAAAATTTAAAGGAAGTTCGCGACCAAGAAAAAATTATTCCCTTAACATTCCACAGTTTCTTTTTAACTCACTGGAACGCATTAAAACTTAGTTCTCAATCTAACGCAAATTATTAGTAGTGAGTTACTTACAAACTCTTTTCAGTCCAATAATACTTATCAGCAGAAACCGTCAGTCCGAAAGGAGACACGCAATTATCGGTTATCAGTCGGGGTTGTCGATTTTCAATACCAACACACATGATATGTTTGGTGCCAGCATCCGCCCAGCACAGTTCACCAGTCATCGGGTCAATGATCACCGAATTCGGTAGCTGCACTTCAGGGCCCACCAAAAACACAGCTCGATCAGTACCATCCAAATTACTCCACTCGATTTTCGGCTGAGCTCTGTTCCAGTCCGACCAAAACAGCTTTCTGTGAAACATTAACACAAACTTATAATTTTTCACAGAAATCTGATGAAACGTAACGTATTTGTACATTCTTCATAGGTACCTTCTAAAGGGATCGATGGCAATGCCTCGGGGATTGACCAGGTTTTTCGATATTACTGTTCGTCTCTGGGTACCGTCCAAGTTGATAGCTTCGATAACCTTTTTCCCCGAATCGGTCCAGTAAATCGCGTGGTTCAACCAGTCCAAAGTTAATCCTTCTGGCGACGTTATATCTGGAAGTTAATGTTCAAGTGTTAGTTATTTATACAAATTGTAGTCAACTACATATAATGCTTTCAAATCATCTTTGAAGACTTACTGCCTTCTACAACTGTAGTTATGTTCTTTCCTCTGAACGTTGAACTTTTTATCTTGTGGCCAGAGTAGTCACTCCAGAACACTCTGCCTCGCACACAATCCACAGTTATTCCTGAAGCACAAATGTTTCAGGGATTACGATTAAACTATACATCATAGCTGAGTGATTTAAGTACCTTCATAGGTGCCATTTTACCTATTGCGATTTGGTTCGCCTGCAGCTGTATCGGATAGCCCGGATTTGTAAAACTGGGTTCATAAGGAACTCGTAAAGTCGCTGTTCCCCAATTCACGAGCAAGAAACCTCCTTCATGTATCAGTATTTCTACAATTATAACATCATTTTAATGACCAGTGGACTAGAACGAATGGGGACTAGACTGGTTTTACCTTCTTTCAACTGGTCTTGAAGTCGCTCATGAATTTCATTGACCAGCCGAGGATAAAGTCCCATTAACTATTGCAGGGAATTCGAGCCTGTCAACAGCACTCTTAGTATAATACTATTTTTTGAATTACCAGAACAAGAAGTTCCATTGCCCGTGAATCCTGAGTTACACACGCAATGGAAGGACGGCCCGAAATTCTGCGATATACATTTGGCATTCGGATCACACAGCTCGGGCATTTCAAAGCATGAATGCGTCGGCAAGCAGTAGGTACCGTTACCAGAAAATCCCTGTGAGTGGACACATAACAATTCATTTCACATACACAATTCATCGAAGGCGCAACTCAAATAAAATTTCCAGGACGGCAGTCTTAGTGTTTGGGAAATGAACCTTACTCGTTTGCAGTGACACTCGTAGGTAGCTCCTGTTATATTATATTCACATCTGGCATGAGGAGAGCAGTTATTGATGATGTTGCACGGAGGAGGAATCTTCTCACAAGAATAGATGCCATCCCCTCGGTATCCAGGAGCACACTGACAATAACTGGTACTAGAGATAATATCAATAATACAGCTAGCAGAGTGATGGCAGACTGGACAGGCTGGAATATAATTCGAAATTATGCATTGTATCAGCAATAGTATACGCACGAGAAACCTCGCGGTTCTACAGATACTATAGAAAATATTAGGTAAGCTCACTCGAAATTTTCGAATTCAACTAGTGCGAAGATGCAGAGTTCGACAACGCGGCAACTCCGCATCATCGGACTAGTTAGGCTCCAAAATTTCGAATGAGCATAACCTAATGTTCATTACAGTGTCTTTGGAGGTTCCAATCAGGACAATAGCACTTGGGAAAGGTATAGTAACCTTTCTCCCAAGATATTTGAAAAGTTGGTACTCGGCAAATTTTAATAGCCAGACCACAAAATTGGAAAAGTGAAGACTCCCCTGCAAAAATTGCACACCATTCGGCATGAGACGGAACCTGCGTGAGGCAGTGTGATATTCGTAGTACATATATTTGGCCAAATGTAGAATTATAAATGGCGTTAATAAGAAATACTTTTGACTGGTTGAAATTACTGACATATATTGCCACATCGTCAGCGTCACTATTTTCATGTCACATTGGCGTCACATTTTACAGATTGGGACTTTTTCTTATAAGGGTTTTAACTGCATTTTTCTACACGTCAGTCGGCATGTCTGCAGCATTAACCACACCTTGGAAAAACCTTGTTGTCTACGGCTCTGGTTCTAATTCGATTTTGCGTTCAAATAACTATTACCTACTCGGGTGATTCTCCGAAAAGCGTCAATTTTCAAGTAGTGAAAATAATTTTTGAGTCATTTTTTTTTGGGGGGGGGGGATCCATTACTCAGGTGTCCCTGAGGCCAAAAATGCTGTTCAGCCCAATTCATACTCAAAGGGGAGGGGGCATTACGTTCTGAATTTTCAATAACCAGACCGATGGAATTCCATTAGTCTGAGAATTTCAAGATTTTGATAGATTTGTACTGTGGAATGTACTTCATCAACTTTAGTTTCACATTTTCACATGAAGATTGTGTTCATGTTGTCAGAATGAAGCCATCGGACCCACAGTGAACACCCGAAGCAACATCAGTGCTGCCACGGAAGCAGACAGAAAAAGTGCCAGACCGATGGAAAAAAGTTGCGTGGCAAAGACACTTTGTTCTCAGCCGGCCTCATGGGACACTCAGTATCAATATGAAACATCAGAACTTGTTGTTCGAACTCTGCTTATCATTGAATTATTGAAAACAATAAATGAGTACATTTATGCGGCTCTTTTTTTTTGGGGGGGGGGGCACTATGAAAAATGAACCGTGTGACATCCAGACCAATGGAAAAAACGTGAAGATTTTGTACTTCATTGTAGATTTTGGGGACTTGGGGTGATGTTGGAGGTTTCCAATATGAATGAAAGGTTACAGAAGAGTGCATTCTAACACATTATTAAAATGATGATTTCATATAGTCAGTTCCACAGTTAAACCAGGTCTGTGACATGAAAAATAGCGCTTTTTAGAGAATCATCCACTTACTTTGAATTGCGACGCAAAGTCCATCTTGTCCTCGTATGTATCCTCTTTTACAGCGGCATTCGTAGCCCATAGACTCATCACTGTAATAACATTCTTCGTTTTGACTGCAATCTGTGTCGGTGTAACAAACGCCTGAAAATTTCAACCCGCTAGCATGAATATAATGTATTCCAGTAAAAGCGAAATTTTTGTAGAAAGGTTCGGTTTGATGAGAAGAAACTTATAATTTTCTAAGTATGCAGTTAGCTTCCACTTCCAGACTGACCTAGTGTATCTCAAAATTCGAACCTGCGTCAGTCATCGTGATTTTTTAGTCAACAGGTGATGACATTAAGCGCTCCCTAAGGTTTCACACTAACTGAACATTTTCATGTACTGGAAACCGAGGTGACTTTGCCGACAGGAGACGACTTTGCCGATTTTCATTTTTGACCACATTACTGACTTTGTAACGAATACAAATGGACGTAGTAAAGCAAAACAGAACCAAGCGACATTTGTTGACAAAATAAGATTAGTATCGTTGTTAAAGGCGTAAAAAGTAGAATTTTTCAAAATTGGGCCCCCGATACAAAAACGTGTACCCACGTTGAAAAGAGCTTATCAATAAACGCTATATGTCATATAGTTTCTGTATGGCTCTTGAACTTCGAATCACGAGTTCTCAAACAACAGATTTTGTCGCTTGGTTCTATTTTGCTTAACAGTGTCCAAATGTACATCCTAACACTTCTAAGGGCATAGATCGATGAAGGAACATATACAACATTTCAAAAACAGTGAGACGTATCACAGGCCGAAATAGGTGGTAAACGTAGGTAAGGTCTGTGAAATCCAACCAGGCACTCACGGAAGAATTATTGTGGTCTCATTTTAAAGCCTAAGCTCTCAGCTTTCCAAGGATGTATAGGTCTAAGTATTTTCCAGTTTGCAATCACCCGGTACAAGCGAAAAACTGCCTTTGGGTGACTTTGCCGCACACCAATTTCTGTTGTTATCAGTTTGAAAAGTTACAGACGAGTTCACGAGCTTTCGCTACATTCGCAAGGTTGTTTTGAGTTTTGAATTTACCTAGATGTCATTCGACGTTGTTTTGAGATATCAAGAACATAAACAAAAGACAAGTAAAGTGTCGCACCTATTCTGATTACGCCCCAGAAATACTTGAAGAGTGTCTAACACAAAATTCGAAATGGTGATACGACCAGAGCCAAAGCTTCAGCCACATACAAGACACCAGTTAAAACAATTTATAATAATTATCTTCCCAAAACAGATAATGATATCCGTCGGAATCCTGGAGAACGAGCAATATCAAAATAGAACAAGCAGCAATGCTTCATGACTTAGGGTCGGCACATGCTGCAATTCTATTGTCTGAATTCTGTCGCAGAACAATAAAACATTAACACACTCTATATTCATCAATAACAAACACGCTACGAAACTGCGACAGAATCGTCATCCATATGACTACTTGATAACGTCTGAGTACTGAACAACATGAAGAATTAAAAAATTATTGCAATAGGGTCTCGCCGACCCTAAAAAATAAATTTCACTATCCTCTGAAGGATGATTACAATTACGTGAAATTTGATGCTATCAAGAGTTTTACCTGAGGCCATTGAATCCCGAGGAATATTTATCTTCCACAAAGATGTAATTGAACTTACATTGCAATATTTCTTTCGTTTTTATGGCCTTTCGTAGTAAGTCTAGAACTTTTCACTCATTTTCTATCCATTTCTTATGTACCGGCAATGTCACTCATGCGCAGGTAACTTTGCCGATTCATCTTTAGGCCTTTCTGGGAGGGGGAGGAGGAGGGAAATTTTGACTCCCCCAGCCAGTCTTATTCTCAAAGCTTCAACCAATCCGGAAGAGTTTTCAGATTTCCTGTATCTCCAATAGATCACGCGCTGTTCAAAGTTTGAAAAGCCCAAAATTTTCGGCAAAGTCACCCTGGTTTATAGTACTGTGCATTCTCATTAGAAAAAAAAAATCTTCCATCTGCAGAAAAGGATTTTGCGCGCAAAAATTCCTTTTCTTTTTCTTCCTGAGCATTTCTCTATCTCTACCGTTGAAATATAATTATTCCACGTGCCTTCAAAGGTCTGTTCATGATCAGTATCTCATATTCTGGAAATAAAAGAATCTCCAGAGTTAGGTAAAAAAAAAAAATAGATGAAAGTAAGGAATTGAAGAATCAGGAGAGGAACAAGCGACACAATGAAGAAGGAAATTGATGATAACTTTCGACACTTTGAGGCTGGATCAAAACCGAGAGCGAGTGTAGAATAATAACCAGTTTCTCATTCGAAATACCGCCGGTCAGGAAACTCGGAATATAGATATCAGAAGACCCTGGCCCAAATGCAGCGCCTTGATTCTGATTTGGAGCTGGCTCCCTTTAAAAGGCAAAATATACAGGCGCTTGATCAGCGTTACTGGACACGGCGCAAATCAGGCGTATTTTTGGCCCTCCATGTTAGAATCGGCACCTCGCATTTTTAGCGCCACATTTTCACGCGGGAAATGGCTGCATGTTAAGCAATAAATGTTAAGAGGTCGACCATTATATGTTGAGAATCGCCTTAGACATAATCCTGAATGTGATCCAACGACAAGGTTTAATGACTTTCATTTGGCCTGAGGAAATTACAAACGCTTTCTAAAATTCCGTGCTTTGCACTTGAACACATCTCCCCTCGATTTTTATCCGGATTGTCGAACAAGAAAATTCCAACCAATAGGCGCTTATGTATGTCACAGTATAACTAGATTTAATATTTAGGTCCGTTTAATTCAATTTAATTCGCATCGCATCCATTCAATTATTAAAATATTTCACACCCAGTATAAATAGTTTTCTTCTTAATAGCGCACTGCGATAACTCTTATTCGAGCTGATTCGTTAAATTTTATCTAGAAAACTTCCTCGCTCATCAACCTTTAATCGAATTACTTTTTCATCATTCAATTTTCCTCTATACACAATATCTGAACTAAAAATCGTGTGTAATAACCACGTCATAAATTATTCACCAGAGTATATGCAGCTCATCCCATCGCCCATATAATGAATGTTGCAAACACAGTTCGCCTTTCCTGTTCTGTTGTTGACTTGACATGAAGCATGTATGTCGCATATATCGTTTCTCAGACACGACACTTCTGTTACAAAAATTATGTAATAAGAAAGTTAGTAAGCTCTAAATAAGTTTAGTAGGTGACATTGCGTCTTTTTTTGAATCATATATGGGGGGGGGGGGAATAATAAATTGATGGTGAGTGGTGCTCTTTCTACGTACCTATTTCTGCGCAGTCAAATCCATTTCCTTCATATCCCGCACTGCATACGCAGTGGTGCTGATTTGTAGTCAAATTATAGACGCACTGAGCACGTGGATGGCACATGTTATTCAAAGTATTGCAAGATACTGTAATTAATTTTCAAAAGTCATGCTATAAGTGTGGAGTCCGATAGGTGCCATGAAACAAATCTAATTATAGGTATACAAGTCAAGTTCTATAGGTAGGTATACCACTTACTAGAGTCATTGGTGGGAATGGTAATTCTGATGTCATCTTCAACGCACAGATTATTCATGGCTGAGAAATTTGGAGGGCATATGCAAGTCGAGGCTTGACAAACTGGAGGTACAACGCGTCGGCCACCATAGGCTCGGCATTGGTAACCATCTCCATAGTATCCTCTAATGCATCGACAGACAAATATCTGAGACGTCTCATTGTAGACACATTCGCCATTCGGAGAGCAATTTCGTTCTTTATCGCAAGAAACTGCAATATAATAAAATGCAGAAGTATAAATAATTATTTTAATTCGTGTAAATAAATTAACTATGAAATTTTATCTGCGAATTGACATTAAGGACAACATATAGGTATTAGTTAATCAAGAGACAGACTAGGGTAGGTGGCTCTATTGTCCCTGTTTCTATTTTCGAAATTGTGGCCCATCTAGGGGGTCAAAGTTGACAAAAAAAAAAAGGGTATACGGGTACCCTATCTATAGTGGATGACGACCCATTTTGAAAGTTGGCCAATTTTTCGTGACCCTCCTCCGAAAAAAATAAAAAGAATCATAAATCAGCGATTAATTACACTAATTATAAATTATAGTACAACAAAGATAAGATATCGTTGAATGCATCGTGTGCGTGTTTCTTTATATCCTTATAGAACATAGTATTTTGGAATCTTCTTCTTTCATTTTGCTCTCAACCCGAGCCCTGGAATCCACTCCTTCGAGCATTACCTCAGGGATGTCGGGGAGCCTGTTAGGGCTGTCTTAGCTCTCTTCACTCCTTGCCGGAAATTGGCCTAGGTCGACTGCGCTATCTTCCTGTCAAATACCTGTATCCCTAGCCCCGTGGTTTACGACGGTGAGTTCAACGAGCACCAGTAGGTAGCGCCTTATCCATTTACAGCTTTCAGATACTGGCGACCGATTACACACTTCTCGGAAGCCTCTGCTGTAAGTGGTTGTGACTCTGTGTACGTTATCAGAATGCGGTGTTAGAATGTGTGACGAGTTCTTTCTTGCATTACTGATGACGATGCCGGCGTTGAGAACTGAACCCGGTACCTTCGAGTTATGAAGCCGAGTTCTCAACCGCTACGCCACAGAGCACAGTAGTGGTAGTCAGAATTTTTCGCGGACCCACCTAGGATTTTCTCACAGCCAACCAAGGGGTCGCGACCCACAGTTTGGGAACCGCTGGAAGGCCATACAACGTTGAAATTACTACTTTGAGTAAGAATTTCATTTTCTTGAAAATGATAGAAAAAACTTTTTAGCATTCATAAAAACGAAAATTAGTGTTTGATGAGTGGCGAGATACGCCAGCATTAGTCCAGATTTCATAATAGCAGATCATTTTAGATGATTCTTGATAGTTTAGGGCAATTTTCGCGAGAGTGCGCTAATTAGCGGCTTAGAAATGCCGGGGATGAAATTACGCACGGGGACGAAAGTTGGGCCAGGTACCCAACTCATTCAGTAAGTACTAACCGAGCTAGTAAACAGTATCATCTGTAAGATAGGTATCTACTCACATATGATACCTTAATGTCCGTAATGTATCACCTGGATATTCCACTAAGATTTACAGTAGGTACAGCAGTGATTTTGCTTTTTAGTAACAGCCTAACACTACTGTGTAGTATCTCCATTGACTATCAAGATGGGACCATATGGGTAATTCTACATAAAGTGTGACATTTCAAATAAATTTTGAGTGAAAATTTTTTCTCTGTTTTTCCTCACGTTTCTACATGGAACTGTTGGTACACATACAGCAGAATGCAACAATATTATTTTGCAAGCAGAAGAACCCCCTGGAGAGGAGGTGCAACGCATTTTAGACACAGTCATGGAAAAATGGAACACGACGATGGAAACTTCATTTATATGACAAAGGAAATTCACAATAAGAATGCTAAAATAGACCATTCTTATTGCTTTATTTGCTCAGTGTCCATATTTGGCATAATTTTGACTAGATAGTCAAATAAAACACTTGAAAGGAAAATTGAAACTTTTGAAAATTTGAGAACTTGACATAGAAAATAATCAAAAACAGTCAAACAGAACACTTAAATATAGTAACTTTCAGTTCATATTTCAGGAATTTAAAAACTAGAAAATAGAATTATATTACGAGAAAAAAAGTAATATTTATAGGAAAAAGAAACTAAATAATAATAATATAATAATAATAATAAAAAGAAAAAAGAATAGTACCTAACTTTCAGATTATATTAATTTTAGGTACGTATTTAAAAAATATAATTATATTATGACGGGAGACGCAATATTTTTAGTACTTAAGGTAAACAAAAGGAAAAAAAAATTGTCAGTTTAAAGGTCCTTGACATGTACATCAAATTTTAGCGCTCTTGAAAATGTTGTGGATTTAGATAATTTGTAAAATATTTGATCTCTGCAGCAGTTAAGAGGGTAATGAATATTAGGAAATGTATATAAGTATCCCCATACTTTACAATCAGCTCCATCGTCATGTTTCTAAATATTGGCCGTTTCACGACGATGAAAAAGAAAAAAAAGAAAAATAAGGGAAAAAGTCAACTGCGACCATAGAAGAAATTTCATGAAATTCTGAGTTGGTGACTTCCGATATCATTGCAATAAAATTACTATCAAGGTGTAATACGGCATACTTATTCATGATACGACTAGAAGTATTTACAATTTCCTCTTTAATTAGTGCAGGAATTCAACACCATGACCACGGAAATAATTTTTGGTAGAAATCATAAACTTGAGGCATGGGAAACTGGGAACAACGCTCCCAGTCCAGCACTCATATCTGAGAAGCAGCATAGCTGTGTAACGGAGGAACGTCTCCAGCAAAAATCAAAAAACAGGGATGCCATTCAACTAAGAAAATGTAATAACAAATGAAAAATAAGTATAACATAACAAAAGGCGAGGGGGACATAACAATGATAAAGAACAGAATTATTAATAACGGAGAACAGGGAGCTCAAACACAAACCAGACGCGAAAGCAACAATTACTAGGGATGTGAAACTTCGGGTGCTGACCACAGCAAGAAATGAATTTAAAATGGTAACAAATGAAGACAAATCAAATTGACTAGGAACATAGATTTACTCCCGGTACGAAACCAATGAAAAGGGGAGGGAGATAGGTGGAATAAGAGTTAACCCCATGGCACAAGGCCTAATTAATGGTCCACCTTATCCCGGCAAATACAATTAAATAAATACAAATTAGCGAAAATAAGTGTGGTCAGCAACATTCATCTAATCCCAAAACCCACAATACACGATCTAAGGGTAAACAATTGTAAATGTATCGTTACCTTTGAGATATGAACCGACGAGAAGAGCTCTCCCCGTGTTGGATATTTTCCGTCAGAAACTGAAACACATGTATGATAATATAGGAAGAAACATTAATACCCCCTTTCCCATTTTTGAGAAGCCATAAAAAATAACGAAATTTGACGTTTTTCCTTTTAAACGTAGTGGCAGAGAACAATAACTAAAAACGCGAACACTGTGGCCCATCGACAAAACTTAGGTAACCAGGATCTTTCCGGACTTGAACGGCAGCATCATCAGCGTCATATGAACGGCTCTCGGCAGTATGAGCACTTCGACTATCCAGAGAGTAACTTAGGTGTGACAAAACGTAGGCAAAACATCCATTGGTTAATGGCTGGAGGCCCCTCGGTGGGTCCCTTCGGAGCATCACTGCGGCATCCAGTGCGGTGTTTTACTCGTCCAAGACGATCTTAACAGCGGCGATGAATATGATTCTGTGGTGTCTCGGCATGGCCCGGCCCTCCCCTGATATCCGTGATCACGACTTACATATCGACAACGATCAGATCATTAATGCGGTAGCGAACATAACGAACTACACGTTAAAAGTACGAATTACGGTATTTGAGTTTTGATAACTTCGGATTTACGACATAAGGAATGTACGTCGAACTTCAAACTATGAAAAATCGCTAAACATACGCGAACATCTCTATCGTACAAAGGGCATCGGCCAGCTAAAAGCCCGCTCCGTTGCTCGAAGGTAGATCGACCAGCCATATCGAAACCGCCGGGAAATAGATAACCCCACCTACACAACGACCGGTGGTAGGTAGAGTGACCATTTTCGCACGTTTCGATACGTAACGGGAAACTACCTTCGAGACTTCCATGCATCATATGCCCCCTGGGGAACCACTCCTGTAAGGGGAGATCCACCAGCGAATGCATGGACGCAGCTAACTGGAGCCTACTGGAGAACTACCGGTGCGACGGCGCACAAGTCGCAGCTGCCTAACGTTCACGACAAAGGGGACGGCATTAGGTTCAAGGCTCACGATGAGATAGGCGTTCGTGCACCACTTTTGTACGACCAGATATTCGCCATCGAACTTTTTATGGAACTTTTTGGAGATGCCATAATACGCCTGAGAGCATGCACCCTCAGCGTTACGACATCTCCTGGTAGGAGTCTTGTAAATTCCGAGACAGGACGAGTGTTATTGTCGTGTTCGAGCCTACGCATCTTTTGTAGCTTAACAGTGGCGATATAACTTTGGATGGACTTTGTAAGGGTACTTTCGGGAGCTAAGCATTCATTGAGGCATTCGAGATTTTCGATGTACGATTTAAAAACTTCGCCCACCGCCCAATCAACTTCAAGGTTACCGAAGTCCGCCGTATGTCCATTTGTGTGGACCAAGCGGACAGATCCGGCGGGTAAGGCCTCAATATAATGTATCAGAATTTTTAGCCACTTAACATTACTGTAAGATTCTAGCCTAGGATTGTCCATCGATAGGGAGCCAGAATCAAATAGGTCGACAATATAACCCGAATCCGTATGGACAACTATTTTTCTAGCCCTGCCAGCTAAACTAATACGCAGAGCCTGAATTACTGCGATTACCTTCGCCTGGTTATTTGTAACCTTCGGCTCGATGATTTTCGACTGGTTAGCAGGACTGTTAGTGGAAAACCATACCGCGTATGCCGACAAAGCCTCCTTACAACCATTCCTAAGTGCGCCACCGTCTGTCCATACATGAACGGCGCCATCCCTGTCGTAAATGAAGTCGATAGATTTCTCTTTCATTGGCTGCGATAGATCATTAACTGATCCCTGTAACTCCATGTTTTTAATGGTGGAAGCGAGTTTATACTTTGGATGCGGAATGCGATATTCAAAGTCCCGTCCAACAGGATTGTCAACCCGGACCCCGAGAACCTCTAGAGGGGAATATCCATGGGACTTAGCAACGGAGTTTATTGAAAATTGTACTTCTTTAATGTAGCTGAACCAACGGGTGTGGTCGTCATGTGGACTATCGGGGTCATTAATTATCAAGCGTAGTTTCTCGGAGATGACACGCATCTGACGTTCTACCGGATTCGCGTTGGCGTTGTAGGGAGTTATATACCGATGCGAAATACGCATTTTTTCTAAGAACTCATTAAACTCATTGCTTCGGAATTGGGTTGCATTATCCGACAAAAGAGTATTGATGTGATAACCAAGGACCTGACACTCATCTAAGATCTTTTTTATAGCATAAACGAAACTTGAAGCACGCATTGATTTCATGCCACGAATTGACACGTGACCCGAAAAGACATCTTGGGCAACGAAAAGAGCGACAACGCCGTTGGCCCTAATGGGGATGGGACCGTATATATCGCATGACACTAACTTAAATGGGAAGTCGGCGGTCACATTGCACGGTCGAGGTTTATTTGATGCATTTGGTGACTTGTTCTGCTTGCAAGGCAGGCACTGCGATATGATGCGCCGCACTTGGCCATCCAGATTAGGGTAATAAAATGAACGGCTAATCAGGACAGTTGTCTTATTGACGCCAGGATGGCCATAAAATTGATGATAAAAATTTATTAGGTGGGTAATTATGGCATTTGGGATTATTAATAAGTTGCCTTCAGGGGTGACGCGGTATAATACTTCATCTTGAACCACATATTGTTCCCGAAAAGCTCCCAATATGTGACTATTAGATTGCAATTTATTTCGAATCTTGGAGCAGAAGGGGTCTCCCTGTTGATGTAACTTGACATCGGCGAGGGATTGGCGTAAAAGTTCCGAAGCCAGGCCATCCGAATGACCGCCGACCTGCTGTATTACGGCTGAGCATAATGTACAGCACTCGGCCTTGAAGCCAATTGGCGAGTCTTCGTCATAGTCTGCTGCAACCTCGTTGTCAGGCGACTTTACTGCAAAGGTTGACGTCAATTTTTCCTCCAGCTGTAGCAAACTAAGCACAGCTGAGCTTTGTAGCGATTTTACCAATTGTTCGAATCTAGTGTCAGCCTCTGCGGTACAATTTATGTTGAATGAGTTGATGAATAAATACATTATTTTGGCTATCATCGCATTTACAGGCACTAAGTCAGACATTTTCTTTAGCAGTGAGGCGAAACGATATTCAAGTATGATGGTGTTTTCAGTTAGCAACACTTGATACCGCTTTAGCGTATAGTATACAGCATAATAATTTTTATAATCTGACGATTTAGACATTGCAGTTTGGGGAAATCGGTGGTTAACCATGGTTATAATATTAGATTCTCCATTAACATGTTGAAAAATACAACCCACCACGAACGTATCACTCGCAGCCACCTTTATAAGGAAAGGTTGATCTTTCACGGGGAAGGACAGGGGCTGCCGTTGCGCGAACCTTTCTCTTATTTGCTCAAAACATTCCCTAAGGACGGGAGTTACTATGTATGGCGGATTTTTACTTAATAGATTCATGTACGGTTGCACTAGTTCTACGTAGTTAGGGATGAAGCGAGAGAACCAATTGGTGAAGCCCAGCAACTCCTGTATTGGTTTCTTGTTTGTGAATGTTGGCTTATCTAAATATTTTGCTTGAAAGTTGTCAAAAAACCTCAGCTTATCTACATCATGAATGACGAATTGTTTTGAAAAAATGTGACCCAGGAATTTTATGCTCGGGTGAAAAAGTATTGTTTTCTTCAACGACAGAGTCATCCCAGACTGTAGCACATTACGACATAACTTCGATAGTTCGGCAAGGTGGGAATCAAATTCCATAGTTTGAATTTTGACGTCGTCGACATACACCTTGACGGTTCTTTTGTCGACATCGTCGGTGTATATCGCCTCCCTAGCGGCTCGATTAAACAGGGAAGGAGAAACGGAAGTGCCAAAAGGCAAACGTGTATATTGATAGCAGGTTCCATCAAATTCGAATCCTAGGAATTTTTTAGCGTCATCATTCAGCCCGATTTGTAGGAAACCGTTTGAGAAATCTGTAGATGAGTAAAGAGTGCACTCCTCCTGCTCGAAAATGACGTCCTCAATTTTCGGTGGATTGTGGTGTTGCGGACGCAGAATGCGATTAAGTGAACTAGAGTCAAGGCACAGACGAACGGACCCATCCTTTTTCGTGACTGCTACCAGTGGATGAATGAACCTCGTATTCGATTGTTCAATGATTCCAGCTTTCAGCAAACGAGTGATTTCTTGCCGGACTTTGACAGGCATCTTAATTGGCACAGGATATGATTTAGGAATCCAACGCTCGGTCGGCGACACCTCAAATGACACCTTATATCGATTATACAACCCAAGTTGGGAACGAAAGACAGGAATAAAATGAGCTAACTCTGCGAATGCAACTTTGCCCTGCTCGGGAGAGATATACTTATGCAACACGGCGTACTCAATTTTCTTTTCCAACAGACCCAGTAGTTCACGCGTCTCTTCGCGGGATATGCGGTGACTCGTATCAGGATCCATCTGCCCTTCGAGAGCAGAGACCTGAGTGAGCGCATCCGGCATTATGTTCTGAATGGAGATAGACTTTGAGTTACTCTCTTGGTATTCGATTGTAACAGGGTGAGGCGCTGTGTAAAGATTAAACTCACGCGCGAAGTTTCCCGCTCGGTGAGTCCCAACCATAATATTATTTTTATAATTAAAATTCAAATTAAACCGTAAGATGACGTCAGAACCAAGGATGCATCCTTCCGACATACCCGGTAAGATAACAAAGGGATAGACCTCAGACATATCTGGCACTATAGGCACGGGTAATATTACGTATTCTCTAGCCGCAGTTGCGCCGGCTGCGAGTTTTAATTTGAGAGGGAAATCGAGTTGACCACGCATTAAATTGTGGCCTTTATCGGCGAGATAATTCGCCACATCGTCGGCGATGAAAGAAATCGATGCCCCTGTGTCGATCAACGCGTGCATTTTGATCCCGAATGGAGTAAGACACACACGCGGAATGACACTGGACAACTGTTTCTCAACGCCAACGGTTGTGGATGGCACATCGATTGTAAAAAGATCAGCCGTTTTGAATACTTCCTCATCTTCAATGGGTTCATTCCCTAGATTAGGACCGGTTATTGATTTTAATTTACCTAATATCGATCGAATTATGTCGTTTGACAGAAAGATTCGGTTCCGGTGACCGAGGCGGTACGCATTCGAGAATAATTGCCGGTTAATTTTTGGTACATTGTTCACATAAGTGAATACCTTATCATGTGGGTTTATCTTTGTGAAAATTTTACTATCGACGTCGATTAATGTAATGCGAGAAGCGAATGCCCGACTCAACTCGTTTATCGAGTCTAAGATCACGTTGTGGAATGACCATCTACTGATATCGCTGTAATTAACTGCTGGATAAGGCGGAGGTGTTAACAGAACAATATGTTTTGTGCCTCTTTCAAAGACATGCTCTAAAATCCTTTGCAGGCAGGTAGCGAAGTCGTCGCCGACTTCATAGTAGGATGGACCGTATAACATGTCTGTAAAACCCACTGACAGAAATAAATGTTCATGAAATTGATTACATTTGATAACAGCATTCGCCAGAAATTTTGTTGTAATATGCTCGAAAGCTAGATGATGGCGTGCCGAAGCCTGCGGGGTTTTCCGAATGAACCGAAAGTTACAATATTTTGCGATTTGAAAAGCAATTGTATCACCGACGAGTTGAAACATGTTATGGACACGGCGCATGCGAGAAATATCGAATGATGGTTTCGTTTCAGAAGATGGGCCTCGACTTTCCGGGGTTGAGTTCCATCGGGATTTAACGAGGGGGAGACGGTCGACGGCTGCCCGATCTCTCAGTGCGACCGAGACCCGTTTCCCGATGAATGGTTGTGATAATTTGGCCGCTGGAAACCACGATTGTCAGAGGTATGAGGAATGGGGAACCAGTCCCGTCCGTCATGACCACGACTCTCGTAACTAGCGTCTTGGTTACCACTTGTTGGGGGAGTGCCCCCGGTTGGAGGAGAAACACGTTCCATTTCAACCGAATCATCATGGAAAATTTGGCTTACTTGGCTTGCATTGCCGGTTTGATTTCCACGAAGGCGATTGTTAAAATTAGACGGATGAGGATTGTGTCTATTATGAGCCTGGTGATTTTCTGACTGACTGCCATTTTGACGATTATCACGGAAGTGGCTCCTAGTATTACTGAAATTGTTAGCGCCGTTGCGCATTGGGTTACTGTGGTTCGACTGATAGGATTGATTTTTTTCTGGTTTTAATATATTAAGTTCCTTGAAATGGGTTACAGCAGCGACAATGCGATCCAGGAGCTCGTTGATATCGTCCTCGAAACGGTCCGCCAGAGCGCGACGTACCTCGAATGGCAATTTATTTTTGATTTCCTTTATGGCTTGTTTAGGTGGTATGAAAAACTCGGTCAAAGCCGTTAGCTTAGTATACCAATTAAGGATAACGCCGCGTGCCTTCGACAAGTCGAACACATCCAACCTAAGACGCCGAAATTCTTCGTAAGTTGCCATCTGGGCACTCGGGTTCCAAAACGTCCCGAGGAACGAATCACGATACTCCTGGTATGACGCGAACGAGACGGACAAGTGGAGATCCCAATTCGGATTTGGCACACGCACTCGGTTTCTTAGCCATAGAATTTTATGAGTCTCTGGTGGCTGATAAACTTCGAACTATGTTTCTAGCTCTTCTAGGAATCGTACGGGCATAAGAGTACCATCGTCACGAAATACAGGTAGGCAGTCAGGGACTGTGAAAGTTTGCTGGTAACGACTCCCTGGATTCTGATGGCAACAAGCCGAAGCTTGGGTTAACTCTGGGCGGTCACCCCTACGAGTCGACCAAAGGTGATCATTATTTTGTGTAGCAGAAGTAGGGACTGACTGATGTCTAGGCACCTCTTTTTGATTTTGGTGAGCATGTGGCTCATTGACTACCGAACGTACGATATCAGACACGAATTTTCTTAATTCCTCCGGGGTGAATGTAATCGAACCATCCGGGGGTGTTTGCCTGGGACCCGAGTTACCTGCCCCGTTACCCACGGCATCACTATCACCTGCCCCATGGACTTCGTCACCACAATTTTCCGGATTCTCGGTGACCATACTGTCACTAGCCTCATTGTTCGGTAGATTAGCCCCTGGATTACCGTTGACATGGGAGGGCGACAGAGACAGACGGTTGAGACCAGCCATCACTTGTTCGACGCGCTGATCCACGCTGTCTCGCTCATTATAATAGCCCAAAGGTGGCCTATTGTCCCGTGTACAGTATTGATGGCTACGTGAACCCATATCAATACCGGAGATGTCGCAAATTGAACTATAAAACGAAGATCCTACGAATAGCCACAGACCTCACTACAGTGGAGCACGAGACTAACAATAAAGGTATTATTAAAAGATAGCTTATTAAAACTAAATAACCAAATAAGAAAATAACAATTAAATAAAGCAAATTACACAACGAGGGGTGAAGGCCAAGACAGGAGCGAGAACACCACAGTACATTAAAAAGGGAAGAAAAACTAAATTTTGCTTGGAATTTTCGTTCTCTCTTTCGGAAAGCTCATTTGACCACTGGGTTTGAAACGATATCAAAGTACCAGCAGGCAAACCCAAATTACCAATCTAGCAGGGAATAGTTAGGTCCTGGCCAGGTTTCCCTCGCCCTCCGGAGATGGTAACACGCAAAGGGTCCGATCTCCTGGCCGGCTCAAACGGCACACAGACATGCGGAAGGTAGCGGGGACAACTAATCTTCCACAGAGGTGTCAGAACCTAACCGCGCCAGTGGAGTAGAAAGGTAATTACTCCGGGAAAAAAACCAAAAGGTTGATTGGGGAAGAAAATGAAATTTAGCATCACTAGATGTTAGAAAAATAGTGGAGATTTTGTAACTAGTTCGGGACCAACTAGCTACTGGGAGTCTTATCGACTGAGCTTTATATGACAAGAGAGAGAACGGCCCCAATAGCCCAAAGCTAAATTCTCCAGGGACAGTAAGAGCCAACCGCATCCAGTTGGTTATAATGTTTCAAACTGCCCCAGAGAATTAGCGCTAAAAGGATTCCAAAGGTGTGGGAGACGTTCCCTCACCAGGCAGATGCCAGAAATATGAGGCATGGGAAACTGGGAACAACGCTCCCAGTCCAGCACTCATATCTGAGAAGCAGCATAGCTGTGTAACGGAGGAACGTCTCCAGCAAAAATCAAAAAACAGGGATGCCATTCAACTAAGAAAATGTAATAACAAATGAAAAATAAGTATAACATAACAAAAGGCGAGGGGGACATAACAATGATAAAGAACAGAATTATTAATAACGGAGAACAGGGAGCTCAAACACAAACCAGACGCGAAAGCAACAATTACTAGGGATGTGAAACTTCGGGTGCTGACCACAGCAAGAAATGAATTTAAAATGGTAACAAATGAAGACAAATCAAATTGACTAGGAACATAGATTTACTCCCGGTACGAAACCAATGAAAAGGGGAGGGAGATAGGTGAAATAAGAGTTAACCCCATGGCACAAGGCCTAATTAATGGTCCACCTTATCCCGGCAAATACAATTAAATAAATACAAATTAGCGAAAATAAGTGTGGTCAGCAACATTCATCTAATCCCAAAACCCACAATACACGATCTAAGGGTAAACAATTGTAAATGTATCGTTACCTTTGAGATATGAACCGACGAGAAGAGCTCTCCCCGTGTTGGATATTTTCCGTCAGAAACTGAAACACATGTATGATAATATAGGAAGAAACATTAATACCCCCTTTCCCATTTTTGAGAAGCCATAAAAAATAACGAAATTTGACGTTTTTCCTTTTAAACGTAGTGGCAGAGAACAATAACTAAAAACGCGAACACTGTGGCCCATCGACAAAACTTAGGTAATCAGGATCTTTCCGGACTTGAACGGCAGCATCATCAGCGTCATATGAACGGCTCTCGGCAGTATGAGCACTTCGACTATCCAGAGAGTAACTTAGGTGTGACAAAACGTAGGCAAAACATCCATTGGTTAATGGCTGGAGGCCCTCGGTGGGTCCCTTCGGAGCATCACTGCGGCATCCAGTGCGGTGTTTTACTCGTCCAAGACGATCTTAACAGCGGCGATGAATATGATTCTGTGGTGTCTCGGCATGGCCGGCCCTCCCCTGATATCCGTGATCACGACTTACATATCGACAACGATCAGATCATTAATGCGGTAGCGAACATAACGAACTACACGTTAAAAGTACGAATTACGGTATTTGAGTTTTGATAACTTCGGATTTACGACATAAGGAATGTACGTCGAACTTCAAACTATGAAAAATCGCTAAACATACGCGAACATCTCTATCGTACAAAGGGCATCGGCCAGCTAAAAGCCCGCTCCGTTGCTCGAAGGTAGATCGACCAGCCATATCGAAACCGCCGGGAAATAGATAACCCCACCTACACAACGACCGGTGGTAGGTAGAGTGACCATTTTCGCACGTTTCGATACGTAACGGGAAACTACCTTCGAGACTTCCATGCATCAAACTGAACAGAACTTTTCAGATTCGTATCGTTACAAGGCCAAGAAACCGCTTTCAATGCCGGTACACGGTTTCAAGTTAACCCAGACCAATCACTTATCTTTAGTAGTGGCGATCAGTATGGCCAGCCACACTACTTTTATCAATGAGAAACATCGTGCATACAGATTTACATTCACAAAGAAATTCTAACTCAATAAATTGCGGAAAACAACGAAAATATCGAATGTTTACATCCATGACTATGGAATTTTTGACCCTTTGCTCAAGTTTGAGATTTTTTTCTTAAACCAGAGGTCGGTGTTTTCAGTATGATTTGATAGAACTTTCTATTCTCTGTCCAACTATACGCGTATTTTATTGTGGATAATGCCTTTGCTCATTCAGAAATCAGCGATTACATGAGATGCCACACTTTATGTAGAAGTACCCATTGTCCCCATGTCTTCATACAAATCAATGGACATTAAGGTATCAAGTGAGTACCTACTAAACAAATTCTCTTCTTTGTAATAGCTAGAGCTGATAAGATGATAAGAACCATCAAACTGACGGAATTAGTTTCGTATCTTCACTGTAGGTTTGCTGTCATTATGTTGGTCAAGGGATAGTGAACGAATGATGAAGGTTGATATATATCATTTTTTTCTATTGAATACACTATACCGAATCACAGTGGTTAGAATTTCACAATTCACAGAGTCTTAGGAAGTCCTACTGTAGACTAATAATTCTAAAAGACTTGCATATGTTATCTCTGATCCCTTCAAGAATGATAAAAACTAAAGATAATATACCTATAAGCTCTTATAATTTATTCTGTTTTTATTGATTTGATTCTGGTAGGGGAATATATAAATATTACTACCTATGACTATTTTATACGAATTACGCTCACCGTCTGTTTTCGTACACTGGTATCCATTTCCAGTATATCCACTTTTACATTCACAGGAGTAGCTACCTTCTTGGTTGATACAGTTAGCATAGGGTCCGCAGGCGTTCGCTGCACATTCATCAACGTCGACACAAACAAATGCAATTTGCTTTTCATCGATGTATCTTTTCTGAAATCTGTTCAGTTGAAATTCAATGTAGGTATCTATTATAAGAGCTGCGCTTCATTTATTTGTTATAAGAACGTACGCTGTTCAAATAATAAGATATGTGTTCAAAATTAACCTACCCGTTCACACAGTTGCAAGAACGATAGTTATTGGGAATGGCGCAATTGCTGTGCGGGGGGTTACATAGCGAAAAATTGCTTCCACATGGTGACTCGATTTCTATTGAAAAATTATCATAATAACATAGGCACGGAAATTTCAACAAAAAATACACATTATTGAAGGAAGGCGTGTTTTTACTTACCCCTACATTGGTACCCGTTGCCAGAATAGCCACGCTTGCACACACACTGGTAAGAACCAACTTCATTAACGCACATGGCATTTTCGTCACAACTTGCTGTACCTTCGGCGCATTCATTCACGTCCAAGCACCCGAACTCATTACTACCACTTTCAGAGTACTTGGAAGGGTAGGTGACTTGGAAGCTGTGAAACATTGCAAAAAGTACAAAACTGAAGTGCATTGCTGAACTACGTTTGAGGAGCTTTCAAGTAAGTATTTAGAAAGCGACAGACTTACCCGGGATTGCACAAGCATCGGAAGGAATCTCCTTCAGCTACACAAGAACTGTTAGCGACACATTTAACTCGACCTTCGATACATGGATCTTCGTTCTCTGTGGATGAAAAATCTCGTGTTCGTCAAAATATACTGTAGTCTTTAAATTATAAGTAACAATGGACAACACCATAGTTATGATGGCAGTCAGCTCTGAGACGGAACAAAATAATCCATTAGTTTGTAAGAAATATGATTTCTGTATTTCAAGTACAACATTTTGGTATGAGCTTTAATTAACCACAAAACTCTAATTTATTTTCTACCAAAATTTTTAATTATTTGACATTATGACCGGCTGGAGTACTTGACCGAAATGTCAAATTTCAAGTGACCGAATCCCCTGCTATGATAGTCAACTTGGGCTTATACGTATTCAAATCTCAGTACTTACCGGTAAGGAGAGACACTTTACTAGTGGCTGCAAAACGAAGGATATTCTCCGGGGCTTCATAACTAATGAAATTTCTAGCCGTTTTCACTCTGTAATACTTATACTGGCCTCGCTGGTCCGGCTGTGAGTTGTTTGTGACCTTATTGAAGTCTAAGGAGCACGACTCGTTGAATGAAATTGTTTGCTCCAGCGATATTTGTTTCTCAGTTTCTTCTTTAGCGAAGGGGGCAGTGATTTTGTATATTAGGGATGATGATGATCGGAATAGTCCTGCACATCACAATTAATTAATTAATAACTGTGACTAAATAAGTAACTCGAGAGAAGAAGTTTTAAAACTTGCAACGTTATACTACTCCCGAATGATAGCTGACGTACAATTACTTTCGAAATATTGTACTGATAGAATGTAATGAATTTTGAACTCAGAGTACCTAAAAGGTAAACTTGAGAAGTTTTTACTCTAAACAACTCTTACACTGGCACTTATGACTGTATTATTCACTCACCTGGCGATATAAAATTAAATTGGGTTTGATAATCGTTGATAGTCAACTTATCCCATACATCCAACGGTACTTTTCCTGTAATTTGCAAGTCTAATTTTAATTGATCAAAGCCGTCTAATCCGCGGAACTTCTGAACAATTGACACCCGATCGTTGGTATCCTTGTATATTATTTCGGCTGAGTGGTTCAGCACACCTCCTGAAAATACACCAAACATGAAATCATGCCACCCCGTAGTGTTTCTCCAATTATAAGTACAGATATACATATTGTACCCTGTCATATAGTCCAAAGAAGTGTTACACGAATCGTGCTTACCTGTGATCTGGAAGCCATTTAAACCATTGCTCGTCGGAATCGCAAATAACCAATTCAGCATAGTCGTTATAGGATATAATACTTGCGCGAAATTTCCAATGGACTCGGGTACTTTTGAAATTGCCATGTACGCCCTGCCATCAGTGATATATGCCTGAACATCTTGTTGAGTCAGCCGTATTCCGTTCAAGTCCAAATTAACTTTACCATTAGCTCGCACTGGTGCCTCTGCGGAATCATTATACACAACACATGTAAAACTGTTGTATAATTTTATATTTATTCATATTAGAATAGTAGAAGAGATTCTTCGAGTGATCCTTACGGTCTTTCAGACAACTGAAACCGTTGCCGTAGAATCCTTTCCGACAAACGCAGCAGGACTCTTGAGCAGTATCAAGGCAAGTTGCCTGACTGTGGCACAGTATGTACATCGTAGCGCAAGTCTTGTCTCCTCCATTAATCAAAACTAAAATAGGACAGATGTGATGACGGGTACATGAAGTATAGGTTCGTAATATCATGGTGAAGTGTACCCATTAGGCACTTTTGCGAAGTGAACTCCTAATACCTTGTTGAGACATTATCTGCCGCACATCAGGTTCTTCTGCATTTCCTTCAGGACTGATATCTCCAACTCTGAATAGCCACACACCAGCTTCATTAGTGTTGCTTAATCTGAAATAACAAATCGATTTCTTCAGTCTCTCGTGATTGTCCTTGAAAAGCTGATGATTACACTACACAACAAACTGAGATTTTTTGGAAACCGCATGAAGGAAAATAGATGATTCTTAATGTATTTTTCACGCTGAATTCAAATATGATATTAAAAATGCTGAGTTAGCTAATCATTTTTTACGTTTGCTGGGAAATTTAATAGTGTATTATAAGAAATTGTTCTATTTTATGTGGCGACACTGATGTTGTATGAAGTATTAAACTGATATTACCGATAAGCTTCGTAGCTTCGTCTTTGACGGTACTGAATAGAAAACTTCCGTGTTGCTCTCTGTCCATCTGTGTTCCGTAAGTATTATTCCAATTCAACAACGAGCGTTGTGATTTATCATGAATATTCGGGCATTGAACACATATTCATCAAATTTATTGTCGGAACACATTTATCTAGTTCACTTACATTTCGTAAAAGAAACAATAAACTGTAATACCGGAATGAAAAGGCGTTATTTTTTCACTGAAGAGATCGCCTTCCTCAAAATTGTTGTTCCATGACTTCATCGTTAATGATAAAATCTTAGAATCAGTTGAAACTGTTTAGATCGTTCCGATATCAAAACGTCAAAACACGTTCACACGCATCACTGTGTTGGCGAGTTTGTTTTGTGATAAATGCAGTGTGGCCACATTCACTAATATTTCTAACACAAGAGGGAAATTACGGGAAATAATTCAGAATGAATTTACGAGAAAAGGAGAGCTAATTAAGAAAAACAAAAAGCGGCATTGAATTCAGCGTGAAAAATACTTCTAGAATCGGCTACTCTCGTTCTTGCGGTTTTTTGGCTGTTGGGTAGTGTTATTGGCTCCTCACTGCTGGCACCCTAAATGAAGCTACAGTTGACTTCGTTATGAATCCCTTGAACCTGCTTTCTTATTTCCTATCAGATCAATATCTAAAGCGCGAATCGTAGTCATAGATAGCTAATTACCTATAGTTACAATCATTATTTTTACAAATATTGACAACACTGTCGAAAAAGCTAACTGATAACAAGTAGACACAGATGTATACTGCACATGTGACCTGCCAGGAAGAAAAGGACCTTTGCGCAAAAATGTAAATTTTACAGAAAAGCGACAGTTTGGGAATTTTTTTTTAAATTTTTTCAACAGCACCACGCGAAAAAGAATTAGTCAAAAACTGTTGTTATCACGAGAATGATTTTTTGCGCACAGGTCCCTTTCTTCCTGGCAGGTCACATATGAGGAGTGCTTACAGTTGGTAGCTCGAGACAGGGGTACAACTTGGGATAGATGTTACATTTTTTGTGTAAGCCGCGGTATCACTGGTTGTGTACCCGCTAGCGCTCTCTACACATTGTAGAACGCAATCACTTTTTTCTCAGAGCACTAGCGGGTATCCAACCAGTGTTACCGCGGCTTACACAAAAACTGTAACACCTGTCCTAAGTTGTACCCCTGCCCCAAGTTAACAACTTTACGGTATTTGGAATACATAAGGCAAATAGCCATAAATATTATTTTCACTCAGATCTGATCATGTACCTACTTAAGAACTTGTTCTTGTTATCTACCATTCCTCAAATTCAATGACAATCTTTGTTTTGTTAGACGTGACAAGCCTATTGTGTTTTACAAAAAAACAAAATCAGGGTTGGACATGCTCCGGAAAACGACCCGGGAAATTCCTTTTCTCCCAGCCTAAATACTGTTAAAATTTCAACCCCTCCACCATTTTGGGAGATTTCCAGATTTTAAAATTCGACTTGCAGAGGAAATCATAACTTTTCTTAGAAAATTTTTGTAAAGTATGAAAACAGGGACATTCTTGTCACTGTTTTCTAAAATGTTCCCGTTTTTTTTTATCCGGTCTGAATTTTTACCCCATTATTTGAATTTCACACTCGAAATGAACAAAATTTACGTGATTCATTAAAAATCTAACTCGAGTGTCAGAAAAGGAATCATTAGGGTAAGTAACTGATGTTCGTCAAAATTGTGATATCGACACTTGTGGGACTCCGGAATGCAAAATGGCGTCTCGAAGTGGACAAATTATTGAAAGTACGGATGAGGCTTGCAGCGTCTCTAGGGGGCAGCCAGATTTTTTTTGAGGGGGGAGGAGGACGAAAAAATAATTTTAAAAAATTGAGGCATTTAATCGTTTAATTAATATAAATACTCGTTAAAGACTTTAAAGTTTGAAAACACATGGCAACAGAAACCTGATTTAATTCATAGTAAATAAACCTATCAGTAAAATGAGTAGAATGTGAAAGTTCGGTACAATATTGGGTAAAGTGTAAGCTCAAAGCCATACAATGTAAATTAACATTTTAAATTATAGCACGAAAGAAGAAAAATAAATGGGAGAAAATGAAAATTTCTACGGGAGAAATAGCCGACTCAAGAGGACAATACTCCCGTAGCTCCCCTAACGCTACCAGCCTGCTACGGACCTTAAATGGCGAAATATTGGATTCGATACGAAGACTGCATAAACTAATATCAGGGACGTACTGATAGGGAGGAGGGGGAGCTCCTCCCCCCTCCTGTAAGAATTGTTTTTGCTTTGGTTGATACTTGAGAATTTTGAGTTGAGAAGTAAGGAAAATCCAACAACTGGAAATTTTGAATTGAGAGGATAATTCAACAAGTCAACAAAGCTTTTTTTTAGCTTTGATACTAGGGAATACTGAGTTGAATCAGTCGGGAGTTTCACACTCCCCCCCCCCCAGGAAAAACGCTTCGGTCCGTCCCTGACCGATATAGATAAGTACTGATTAGTTTTTAAAAATCGAGTGGACTATAGGACTGTATAGTATTTTTACGATTACTGAGTTCACCCTGATTGTTGCCACGTAACTCAAATTTGAAAATACTGAAAGTCGCGGATCCACTTTCATAATTCAGTTCAATATTCAATATGCCTTCATTATTATAAAATTGCACTCAACCTTAGAGGTTAAGTTGCCCTCTGTTGCCCTCTGCTGGGCAAAGGCCTCTCTCAGGCGTGTCCATTTCCCTCTATGCCATGCAATTCTTTAGCATTCTCGGTGTTTTAACATTTCTCCATTTGGTTCTTTGTTTCCCATTTTTCCGACCCCCTTCAGAAACTAGTCTGAGGTTAATTTTTCCCATCTGTCATTATCCATCCTAGCCAGGTGTCCCGCCCAATCCCACTTCAGCCTCCTTATCACGTGTAGGAAGTTTATATTGTACTTCAGCTTATTTTTTATTTCGGAAATTTTTTTCTTATCCCTCCTCTGAATACCCAGAATTGCTCTTTCCATATTATGGGTCTCTATTTTTGTTTCTTCTTGTTTTGTGAGCGACCAGGTCTGACACCCGTACGACAGTGCGGGGAAGACACAGCTGATCAGAATTTTCCCTTTGAGTCTTCTCGAAAAATTACCTTTGAAAATTGTTTTCAAAGACCAGAATTTTTTCCAAGAGTTGGCTATTCTCGTATCGAGTTCCAAGTTCTTAGTTTTATTAAATGAGATCATTAATTTGGCCTAAATATTTAATTTCTTGTACCAACTCTATCTTTTTCCCATTATAAGCCAGAGTTTCCCCGTTTTTGTTCGATACAATTTTTGTTTTGTCCGCGTTAATATCTAGTCCTGTTTTCTCCTCTCCTCTCTCCAGTTCGATTATCATGTCTTTCAACTCTTCTACTTTCATAATTACAAAAATCCTGTTCCGAAAAATTCAAATCGTCAAACAGCAAACTTTCAGAGGCAGCACGTAATTTTCTAAAAATGTAATAAACTATCAAAATACAAGTCATTTTATTGGGTTTTTTAAGGGGGAGGGGGAGGAAATTAAAAATTCAATACCGGCTGTTGTATCTTTGACTGGACTTCATTTTTGAGTAAAATGCCACTGTGCGGGTGTTATCTTTAAAGGAGAAGTTCATTAAAGTTGGTTTCAATCACAAACCAACACTGAAGTTTATAGAGATTGGCAAAATATTATTCTACGTTAAGACCCAAAGAAATTTTAGTGTTGTTTTTTTGTTGAGGGGGGGGCGGAGGAGGTTTGAATGTCCCCAATTGTCGTTTTTGGAAAATTTTGGAATTTTTTCTCCAGTTTGGATTTCAGTGATTTGATGGTTAAAAAATGTTGAAAGAATAAACCAAACTTGTCTACTTCGGGCTTTCACATCGAATATTTAACCAGGTGATGAATGATAGTATTTTCAAATTGACCAACCGACCACCTCCTCTTTCTTTTCAATACATGATTCGGTTTTAGATCAGCCAATTTTGATCACTTCGAGAGTCGAGTTTCCCCTTTTGAAAATTAAATCGGGATCCTAAGAGAAATCTAATGAAATTATCGAAGTTAGAGACCCAGAAAATCCCTAATTTGATCTCTGCCCGTTTTCCCAAGGAAAGTCAATTTTGGTTACATATTTAAAAAGAGTCAATTTTGACTTTTGGGGCTATGCTCGCTCTGTTCGACAACGAAACTGATAGAGTTTTTGAATTCGGCGACGTGAAAAACTTCTCCTGATTGATACATTATTCGAATTTTCAAGAGGAGTTAAATTTGAACACTGTAGGTCTCAAATTTGGATTCTGGAACTCAAATTAGAATTTAATGAAAAATCTGGTGAAATTTCTAAACTCTGCGACCCGAAAACTCCTATTTCGATGATCTCTACACGAAACATTTCAAGCTAGTTTTTGGGAAAGGAGAAGCGTTCCGTCGAAAAAGAAAGTACATCTTGCTATCAGAGGCACCGAATGGAGGAAAAAGAATGTACCATTCTTTCATTATTTTATCATTCACAAATGAAACATTCAGAAATTGGGGGGTGGGGGTAAGAATGAACGCATTTCGTCATTGTTCCCTTTTACAAATCACTAGAAGACCTAAGTGTGTTCCACGTTGATCCAACTGGAATAAAAGTAGGAAAAGGGGATTGTCGTTTTACAGCCAGCACAAAGTAAAATCACTGTTTGTTATTCACAATGAGACGTTACAATGTTATATCGTTATATTTTACACAAGCGCATCATCTGAACTCGTTCTATAATATTCTCTCTAGTCATTCTTATTTCAATTTTTGAAAGAACCAGCCAGACCGGCCCCTATTTTGACTATTTAAGTTGTGGCCCACTGGGAAATTTCCCAGTGTCCCGGAGGGCACATTCAACCCAGGGCAAAATGCTGTCTCGTGGCGAATATGAAGTCGTCCTTGTACTTATAGACCGTTAATACCAGAGACATACAGACAACTCTCCGGATTTGCAGGCAGAGTTCGTACAAAATGACAAATCTAGCAATAGAAAGTACCTAATAATCATGTCTTACCGAACCAAGTTCCGAATCTGATCGGTACCGGAACCCGGGAGCATAAGAATTCGACCATTGTAGGCGCTAAGTCCAGCTTGAGCTTTTGCATCCGGTAATCCGGTAACATTAGGGGTGCCTTGACCTTGTAACCACTGTATACCATCGTCGGCATACAAAAATTGCACGAATGATTCGCTGCCATTTGTTGCGATTACAATTTGAAATGTATTCACCTGTAATGGTATGAAATAAACAAAGTTGAGAATTCAGCTGTTACTTACACATAGGTACTATTAAGAGAAATGATGAAATTTATGCCTCAGAATCTTTTCAGACTTCTAAGCCTAACAAATTAGGTTGCTTACACTACTGACTTTTCTATGCGCTTGTAAATTGATAAATACCTACGCTAGATTAGGGATTTGAAAAAAATAATACTAACTTTATCTGTTCCCTGACGGAAGTAACCAACATGATCCCATGTTGCTATAACTAAGCTAGATGCTGAGAATTCCCGGCCTTTGATTGGAAAAGCTTGTCGAATGTCATCGGTGGCTTTGGAGAGTAACGGCAAGCTCGCAGTTTCTCTATAATAGATGTTTCCAGTGCCTCTAATATCGATTGTACTATAGAAAGCAGCTATAACTGGATATTCCAATGGAAATGGAACATTGACAATCTCTGATAATGGTACCGAAAATGATATGAGTCCATTTGTATTGACCTGAAAATTGAATGAATTTAATAGATTAGCACGACGTTTGTCGATGGTTTCCGGACCCACTGTTGGTCCTAGGAAACCTTTCGAATGGTCCGAGAAGCAAAACGCCTAGGGGGTCGTTTATTAACTACGTGAGGACCCTGAGGGGGAGGGGGTGACCTGACTTGGGAGGGAGGGATGAAAGCCATTATTACGTAATATTTTATTACCTTAGTTTTAACGTAACCACTACTCAGGCGACATATTTTTTATATGCAGCCGCTAAATATGAATAAATAGACGTACAGTGAAATCTGTCTGTGGTGGAAACTCAACACACTTCAAAAATTTCCATATAGTGACAGATTTTTCACATTAACTAGGTTAACCCCCGCTCCCCCCCCCCCCAAAAAAAAATGTATTTGTTTCACAACTTTTTAGGAAAATTTATGAAAAAATCTTACGTAAGAAGGCGGACGGTAGTCAGTTAATCTTATATGTCCTTACATGGGGGTACGGGGTGTCAAAATGGCCAAAATCGTCCTTACGTAATTAATGAGTGACCTCTAGCAGCTGTCCTATTTTCTTCCTCCAAATTCCGCCGTCTATGTTCAGGAGGGGATAACTTGCATGTCAGGTCAGGGGAGCAATATTCCCAATTGCCCACCTCTTATTGATGCTACGGTAAAATCATTCTGGAGCCCATCGAAGTTCTACAATCGTAAAATCAGGACCACCATATAATGAGTATACAGACGACCAAAATTCGTGTATGAAAAAATGCATATACCGACCATGGAAGGGACTTCAAACAATGCCCACAATTTTCCAGTTCATAACGCCCTTCAAAACATCAGAGGTACTCTACTGTATTGCACACAGCATTCTCAGAGAAATGAAGAATATTTGCCGAAATCCAATCTATATTTTTAACATCTTTCGGGTAACACTTCCAGGGGCGCCGTTGCTGGGACGACTGGAGTATAACCTCTTCCTCCCCCCCCCCCACGGCTAGAAAATTTCAAATTTACGATTGGATAACCTATCGAAATAGTAACTTCGTGGGTCACTGACGGCAAATGTTGAACTTCCGATCTACCTCCAATTTGGCTATCAAAACTGAAATTTTAATTTCTAAATGAACGAAGAGTTGATTTGAAAAATCAAACAAAAAATCAAAGCGTTTCATTAAAAAAAAAAAAAAAAAAAAAAGTGTTTAAATAAATTACGAGTACTTCAATTCTGAACTTTCTCTCCTTCTCCGCCAGGTAATAAATCGAAAGAAAAATTCTGAGGGACAAATTAAAAACTCTTTAGAAATACCTTTTCTTTTAGCTAATTTCAAATATTAAATCAGATTTCTAATTTAGCTCGAAACTAAGCTTCTAAAATTCAAATCTGATAAGAGTAATGATTTCACAATTTTTACACGATTCATCTACACAAATGTCATTATGGTGCTTGTTTAAAGTGAAACTACAAAATTGTGGGGACTCTAAGTTTAGGGAGGAAATTTGCCGACAAATATTTTTTGGAAACTAAAAATTCGATGACATTTTCGAAAAATTAAAAATTTGCCGATTTTTCATCGAAATATTTTTTAATTGAAAAAGAAATTAACAAGCAAACATTCATGAAAGATGAAAATTTAAAATGAACAGTTTCAAAATTTGCCGACTGCTAAATTATTGGAGGGTGTTTCAACCCCCATACTCCCTATAATTTCGCCTCTGGGATCATTTGTAGCTGATCTATAGGAGTCAAAAGCTTAAATCGTCGATATTTGGACCCCCTACCTTAGCATTTTTTTAGGGTTCAACTCCTTAGATGAAACCTGCCGAAAAAGATGAACAAAATTTCAAAAGTAATATTGTCACTTTTTTCAACTTTTTAAGTTTGAAATTTCGATTATCTTTTCTCTCTATAAACTAAAAAAGTAAAATCCGCCGCCACCGCCTCCGAGAGAAAAAAATAACTCACTGCGGGTTGCCTAACCTGCCTCTTAATTGCTGATTTCTCCAGGGGTAGCCTACCCTAGGAGGAGGGTTCATGGTGGAAGAGGGAGCTTAGTGAAATCCGCCCCCGTCTCCGGGAGAAAAAACCCATCATCAAAATATTAGAGCGATGTGTGGTACCCATTCTCACTTACGGAGCCCAATCCTGGTCATTGACTAAAGGGTAATACGAAAAATTGAGGATAACGTACTTTAGAATGTTACGTAGCGTAATGGTCAGAATCAAGGACAGGATTAATCTAGAAGAAATAGTAACAGCCACAGGAGCCAAGGGTATAGCCTGGAGGGTCAAAAAATCGAAACTGATCGTTGGAGGACATACGGTGAGGGGAGAGGAAAAATGGGGCAGATTAGCAAAAGAATGGTCGCCTAGTGAATGGAAAAGGGGTAGGCCGCCCACAAGAGCGCATGCCCGTCCATGGGTGCGTTCGGTGGGGTGAGCACTCCGCGCACATCCGAACAAAAGCTGTAAATAAACTAAAATAAATATGCACATTTTTTCGTCGAAAACTCCATCCACTACTGAATGTAATCTTCCCCAACTCAAACAGTATTTTTCCAACTGGCCGAGTTGATGGGGCAGGGTGGCTTCCGCTCCTCTCAGTTGCTGCAGCCCTGAGTAGGACCAGTTCTTAGTAGACACACAGATACATAAAGCTCATCAATCGACGTG